>CAUYSK010015661.1:0-27904 GCA_963575035.1 Avahi laniger | reverse complement strand
CCTCTACTTGGCATGTTCTGTCCTCCCTACCCCCTTAGATGCTAAATTACACTTAGGCCTCCAAACTCCAGCCAGGCCTTCTGGGAAAGGCTGGCTCCCCTGACTTTCCCCAGCTTCCTTGACTTTCCCTAGCCCTACCTGTGTAATACGCTTATCACGAGGCGTTCATTCACTGGTTGACTTGCCTGTGACTCCTATCAGATTTTAAGTACTCTGTAAAAAGAAAATACGTATTACTCAACTTTCCTTCCCTACTGCCTTGTAAAGTCATGGCCTTGCAGGAAGTGCTCAATAAATGTTTGTTAAAAACACAAAATACACTCTTATGATACTTCACTTAGCAGAATGGGCTCCAGCTCTATCCAGGATATCACAAGAGGTGCTAAGATCACCATCACTTTTTGTGGCTGAGTAGAACTCCATGGCATACATATACCAGATTTGGGGAGGAGGGGATGGGTATATTCACACCTAATGGGTGTGGTGCACACTGTCTGGGGGATGGACAGACTTGAAGCTCTGACTCGGGTGGGGCAAAGGCTATATATGTAACCTAAACATTTGTATCCCCGTAATATGCTGAAATAAAAAAAAAATAATAATTTTTTTAAAAAAACAAAATCCGTGTGATCACACTGATGTACATCTTTGTACTCTGCATAGAAAGAAGCAAGGACACCCAGAGCTCCACTAAAGGTGCTCCACCTGGTGGTAGCAAACTTCAGAGAAGTCTGGTAAGAAGCAAAGGGCCTTTACTGGTTCCAAAACTTAGGACCTTTATGTGCATAGACATTTTTACAGTATTCACAGATGATATTTTGTATTTCTGTGGTATCAATTGTAATATCTCCTTTTTCATTTCTGATTGAGCCAATTTGGTTCCTCTTTTTTCTATTTCTGGTTAACCTACTGAGAGGTCTATCAATTTATGAAACCAAAAGAATTCTAGAAGAAAATGTTGGGAAAATTCTCCTAAAAATAGACCTAGGCAAATAATTTATAAAGAAGACCCCAAGGGCAATCACAGCAACAACAAAAATAAATAAATGGGACTTTATTAAATTAAAAAGCTTCTGCACAGCCAAGGAAACAATCAACAGAGCAAACACACAACCTACAGAATGGAAGAAAATATTCACATGCAATGCATCTAATAAAGGGCTAACAACCAGAATCTATAAAGAGCTCAAGAAAATTATCAAGAAAAAAATCAAAGAATCCCATTAAAAAGTGGGCAAAAGACATAAACAGAAGCTTTTCAACAGAAGACAGACTAATGGCCAATAAATATATGAGAAAATGCTCAATGTCACTAATCATCAGAGAAATGCAAATCAAAACCACAATGAGATAACATCTAACCTCAGTTGGAATGGCTTTTATCAAAAAGTCTCAAAACAATAGATGCTGGCATGAATGCAGAGAGAAAGAAGCACTTACACACTGTTCGTGGGACTGAAGACTAGTGCAACCTCTTTGGAAAATAGTACGGAGATTCCTCAAAGAACTAAAAGTTGATCTACCATTTGATTCTGTAATCTCACTACTAGGTATTTACTCAAAGGAAAAAAAAAGTAATTTTATCAAAAAGACAGTTGCACTACAATGTTTATTGCAACAGAATCCACAATTGCAAAGATGTGGAATCAATCCGAGTACCCAACATTTCATGGGTGGATTAATAAAATGTGGTGTATGTATACCATGGAGCATTACTCAGACATAAAAAATGAATTAATGCCTTTTGCAACCATTTGGATAAAACTGGAGACCATCCTCCTAAGTAAGGTATCACCAGAATGGAAAAACAAACACCACATACACTCACTATTAAATTGGAACTAACTGATCAGCACTCATGTGCACAGATGGAAGTAAAACTCAACAGAAATCATGCAGTTGGAAAGAGGTTGGACAGTGGGTGACATTTTACCTAATGGGTACCAGGTACACTATCTGGGTGATGGGCACACTTATAACTTTGACTCAAGCAGTACAAAAGCAATCCTTGTAAACAAAACATTTGTGTCCCTACAATGTTCTGAAATTTTTTAAAAAAGGGGCAAGAAAAAAAAAACACAAAAACTTAGGACCATACATCCCTACTAATTCATCGTTTAAAAAAAAATCCTTGCTGAAGTGCTGGAAAGGACTACCCTTATCTGGGATTTACCAGTGAGATTTTGCAAAAGTGTCCTGCTTTGGGAGAACAGCTGTACACTGAATTCCTTTCTGATTTAAGATTTTGAATTTCATGTTGGTAAAGAATGAACTCTAAAGGCGCTATTATTACCAAGAGGCACAAGGCCTTTATAATAACTTTTAAGTTATCAATAGTAATAATAATAATTTTAACATTTTTAAATTAGTGATTTCTGGTCAGGCACTAGGCCAAGAACTTTGCATGCGTTATCTTATTAAATCCTCACCACATTTCTGTAATTATTGTCTCCATTTACCCATGAAGAAAGTGCGATTTAGAGATAAGAGTAGTCCCTTCTTGTCTGAGGTTTCTTCTTTAGCAGTTTCAGTTCCCTGAGGTCCACCACAGCCCGAAAATAGGTGAATACAGTACAATATGATGTTTTATGCACATGCACATATAAGAGAAAGAGACCACATTCCCACAACTTTTATTACAGTATACTGTTATAATTGTTCTATTTTATTAATACTAGTTATTGTTGCTAATCTTTTACTGTGACTAATTTATAAATTAAACTTTATCACAGGTGTATACGTATAAGACAAAACATAGTATATAGAGAGTTCAGTACTATCCACCAGTCTCACACTGGGGGCCTTGGAACATATCCCCCGTGGATAAGGGGAGATACGTACATAATTTGACCAACATCACGAAACTAGAAACCACAGAGCAAAGGTTCAAACCAAAGCCTACTGGTATCCAGAGTCCAAGCTTCACCCTGCTCAGCTTGCTAATTGTTATCCAGTTGTTTTCAATTCAAACAGAGACAGAGAAAGAGCTTTGGGGTGAGACAGCGCTGTAAGGAAATCTCAGTTCTTCCACTTACTAGGCCTGGGACCAAGGGCAAATTACTTCATTTCTTCACACTGACTTTGTTCATCTGTAAAAGGGGGATAATGAATTCCTATTTTGTGGCGTTGTTAAGAGGAGTAAATGAGGTGATGTTTGAAAGCGTTTAGGCACAACGCTGAGCAGGTTATAGGCCCCTCAAAACATGTGCTAAGTGGAGTAATACTATTAATACAAGTATTACCTGGAATATAGGAAGCATCAGTGGAGATTGGACGTTGAAGGAAGATTGGAGAAAAACTGAAAAGCAGAGCTTACAGGACTTGTTGAATGCCTGGATAGTGGGGGTGACGGAGCAGGAAGAGTCTAGCATGACACACAACACAAGAACTTGAGTTCTTCAAATACCTAACGCTCTCTAACCTCAAGAGCAAATATTTCACCAATATTGGTGATTAACAGATACATCAGTGAAATCTCGGCTAGGCACTAAAAATATCCGTGCCCTAAAATCTTCTTTTATTTTAACTTACACAACAGTTGCCGAGGAGACTACAGAGTTATCTTCCACATTTAGCTTCTTCATCTGCAAAGTGAGGCTGATGATAATGTCACAAATTACAGATACTGTGTAAAAAGCTCCTAGCACTCTGCCTGAAATAGCACAGCAGATATTCAATAAATAGTAACAATAATTATAATCGCATTAGAGTTTTAATATCATCCCAGAAAAAAGGGAAAGAGGTGATTGGAAAAAGAAATTTTTCTCTCCCAAAGGAATAAAATAAAATACAGCTAGATTACCACCACATTTAATTCAGATATACAATCTTCTGAATTTTAGGAAGAAACCTCTTTCCCTAGTTTATCATGGACTTAAAAACATACAGCCATACAGTAAAGTACCTCCTTAGGTAAACTAATTCTACCAAGTGTACAGATGTGTGAGTAACTTGAGAAGATTACAGAGAGATCTTCCCCATGCTGAGGCTACAAAATCAGATAAACCGAAGGCTGAAGTGGGTGAACTATATTGTAAAACAAATATAATTCCTCATGATAACTGTACCATTTTAAGTAACTATTACACACTGCCTCGAAATGACACGCTTGTCCTTGAATGACATGTTCAGCAGGGAAAAGAAAAAAGCCAAAACATGAAATGCCTTGTTTCTAACTCCTGCCCTACCTAATAATATCTAAAAAGCATTATCTGTTAACAGTCTTCCCTCCCGCACCTCTAAAAGAAAGATCCTAAACATAGGGTGTCTTTTAGTCTTTCTGCCCCACAACCTCCAGTTGCCAACAGGAGAGAAAGGCTGTGGGAGGGAACAACCAAATGAAGTCAAAACAAACAAAAATTAACATTGGGGAGTTAGTGACTTCAAGAGAAAATTATAGTTTAAGGGGAAATATTTCATGTATATTCTCTTCTGCGCACATCCCAGTCAAGGTAGCTAATAAAAACCAGACTGCTCCCTTAAAAAGCGCGAGGGATGCAAGACTGAAGGGTAAAATCACCAGAAGGACCACAGGCAACCAAGAGCTAAAAGTCAGTGGCTTGACAAACACTTACGCAGAATGCTCTTCTTGTGCAGAAACTGAGAAAACACTGTCCACTGCTCCTCCCACCCTTTGTTCCACCCCAGTGCAGTCCAGGAACCCAGTAAAGCTCTAACCTGGGCTCCAGCTGAACCTCAGAGCCTCATACCATCTGCCCACTGTCCTCAGCGTCACCTGCAGTTCCCTTCGCTCAGAACAAAAAGGAGACGGCAGGGCTCTTATCGAAGTACAGAGTGGCGGTTCTTAACGTGGGGTCCCTGATGGGGATCCAGGGAGAGCATGGACGTCTTGAAATTATATGCAACTTGTTGTGCCTATGTTATTTACTGAGCTTTTTCTCTGATGAAAACATCCATCGCTTCATCACAAGCTCAAATGAACCCTTGACAGGGAAGAAGCTTAAGAACCATGGCATTAGACGGTCTTTGAACTGAAAACGTACATGCTAAAGGCCAAAACTCCGTTACTATCTAACGTTTAGACCTTTAAACGGAGTTCACACTGGAAGGCTTTTGGGACCCAAGCAATGGGAAATTTGGGCTTTCTAAGCACCAGGTGGAAGAGACGCACAGACCACCATGGCGGAAAAAGGAAAAACCACTCCACCCCTCCAGATGTGTGTCACTGGCAAGAGTTTGTTCCCCAGTTGATTCTGAATCACAGGATTCTGGAACTGGAAGAGACCTCATGGGCCCAGTCCTGGCTCTCCTGGGCCCAGGGAAGCTAAATATGTTCAAGGTCACACTCCTGGAACAGCGGCAGGTGTCCGAGCTCGCCTCCCTTTCTGTTTCCACACCGCTGGGACAGAAAACAATTAAAAGACTCAACCATTAAAATACTTTTTTAAAAAAAGCCATTGAGTGAACGTGGTTAAATGCAATATTTATCACATCAACTATGGTAACAAAAATTGGTCTGTAGAGTCAAAAAGTAGACAGAGCTCCTAAGACCTGTCCAAGAGGGTGCTTTAATATCTGATCATTTGGAGCCTAACAAGAAATTGTCAATAAAAGGTCCATCTGCAGAGAGACGGTCACGGTAAAGCACACCATCTATTGACTTCCAAATGGCTGCTAGCAGTTCTTTGAGAATTCAATACTATCAGCTGGGAAACATTTAAACCGGGTCCTTCCAGGGCTGAGATATACAAGAGACCATATGGCCCCAGCAGAACACTTCAAACAGGCAGCTGTATCGCTATAATTAAATCTGTAGTAGTCATGCAATTATTTATTTAGCAGATTTTTTTTAACGTACCCTTCACGGAGGTCTCTGAGAACATGTACCAGATTAGAACAATAGAGAACACTGAAGAAGCAGAAACAAGGAACTGAGGGGAAAATAAGGTTCTGACATGAAGGCAGGTGACAACCATACAGAAGTTTCCCTGCGAGGGTCTTCATTCCGACTGAGCCACCGGTAGGTTATGATCACGTGACTGGCATGAATATTGACTTGAGGGTCCCTTCACTCCTCTGTTCCAGGGTACACTCCAGCCCAAAGTCCTGCCTCTTGAGTTGGAATTCACACGTGCCATGCGCCATTCCCCAAATCAGGAAATCTCAAAAGATCTCAAAGGCCATTTGGTACAATACCCCACTCGATGACTATATTTCTAATATTCCTGACATATATCATTTGCTTCTTCTTGAACATGAGAGTGAAAGAAAAAGCATTCGATACAATAATTAATTCAATGTCACCTCTATCCACCCCTCTGGTTCCTGACAGAATTCATACTTCCTTCTCTGGATTAGGATATCTAACATTCTGCATTATTTACTGATTTCGTCTCGCAGTCTATAAGGAGAACCCCCAAAGAGCAGGCCCAGTGTGCTGTTCATCTCTGTAGTCTTGATCCCCAATACAGCATTTTGTGCAAAGAAGGACTTAATAAAAACTTCATTAGTAAATTAGTGATAAAGCTTTATTTCCTACACAATTCATGCTTATACTGAAATAAAAACTGCTTCCATAAAACACCCAACTGCCATTACAGCTTTATGTCTGGACCAACGGACAGGCAATCTACTCTCTCTCACTAGAAGCAACTTTCGTGAACTTCCTGCTGCTCAAGCCGTCTCATCTCTCAAAGCCTGGATAAGCTACTTCAATTATTCTTCTTAGGTTACTGCCCAGGCATCTTGCTGTGCTGGTTACCATAAGCATATCTTCTCGACTATTTTTGATTAATGGGTACCTTTGAAAAATCTAAATCTGATGAAAGTCAAAAACATTCTGCCCAAATAAAGTAGCATCTTCTTTTGAGCTCACATAGTATACCTTTATTCTTGTTAAACTCCCTGGTTTCAAGCCAGTCCAGATCATTCTCCATCTTTATTCTATTATTAATAGTTAAAATTTATATAGCTAATCTTGTCAGTTTCATGTCATCTAGAAATATGATAAAAGGCCGGGCGCGGTGGCTCACGCCTGTAATCCTAGCACTCTGGGAGGCCGAGGTGGGAGGATCGCTTGAACTCAGGAGTTCAAGATCAGCCTGAGCAAGAGCGAGATCCTGTCTCTACTAAAAACAGAAAAATTAGCTGGGTGTGGTGGCGTGCCTCTGTAGTGCCAGCTACTCGGGAGGCTGAGGCAGGAGGACTGCTTGAGCCCAGGAGGTGGAGGTTGCTGTGAGCTGGGCTGATGCCACGGCACTCCAGCCTGGGCGACAGAGCGAGCCTCTGTCTCAAAACAAACAAACCAACCTTTATAAAAATATGATAATCATGCATTATGTCCTAATCCAAATTACTAATAAATCCTTCCAGCAGAGCAATCCAAGCTGAACAGGGCCATGGCATTAGAAACTGCTCGCACTTGTACATTGCTTCTTAATCAACACACTCTGAGCACAATTGCTTCTCTGGCTAAGACCCCTCAGACAGTCACACAGCCCTTAGCTTGTCTAAATACTTAAGACAACATCTTTAGGACCCCACAGAAGCCTTACAACAATCAAGTGCTTTGCTCAGAAAATACAGTATATACAAACACTGACATTCTTCTACTCAACATGCATAGCGATGATTTGGACCACAGGTTGGCAAACTTAAACTTCTTCTGTGAAAGGCCAAGCAGTAAATATTTTAGGCATTTTAGGCAACATAAAGTCGCTCTCACATTTTGTTTTCTTTACAGTCCTTTAAAACTGTAACCATTCTTAGCTCGCAAGCCATACAAAAGCACGCTACTGGCAGGCTATGGCCATGAGCCATTGTCTGCCAGGCATCATCTTCTCAATTTTGAAGCAAATGGCCTAGTGGGGAAGACAAACATTTAACCCAAAATTAAAACATGCCATTACTGATAACGGTTGTGGTAGGCGGCAGGATAGAAAAACATAATGTGCAGTGAGAGCTCATAGCAGCAGGTCCTGCCCCAGAGTCCAGGGGTCACGGAAACCTTCCCTGAAGAGGTGACGTTGACAAAGAAATAATGGGTGAGCACCAGTTTCCTGGATGGGGAAGAGCATTTCAGTCACAGAACACGGCAGGCACGAAGGCCCGAAGACAGGAGGGAGACCAGCGCGGCTAGTAGAACTGAAAGAACACCGTGTGGTTGGAGTAAAGTCAACAGTTTGCGAGCACCTTGCACATCAACTTTGGAGAGAGGCTCCAGGCAGGACAACACGGGGCTTTGAAGGTCATGCCAAGGTTTCTGAGCTCCATCGTAAAGGCAACGGATAGTCATCCGCAGTTTCAGGCCATGAGTGACACTTTCTGTGACTCCTCCAGTACAAAAGCCTGCCTTACATTTTCTATGTATCCTCTGTCAGCTTCCTACATTCTCAGGCTTAAAAATCGCAATGTTTGTACGAACGTAAAAATAACTCAGGGCAATACCATAGACTGGTTAGTGGCTTTCTACTTTCAAGAAGGAAGAGGCGAAAGAGAAAATACCACCAGTACGCAACTTTGCATATATACTCCCATGGAGCTATTTAATTTAGAATCATTCTAAATTGAGATTTAGTTTAATAAAAACAAAAAGTACACCAGTGTTGTATTTCGCTACTTTCTCTCGAACCTCTCCAAAAATTAAAGATATATTGTCTGACTTAGTGCTTTATCCATTTCCATAGTTTCTCCTAGTCCCCTGTTCTCAAGGAGGCAGGGGAAACAGGTGAGGAAAAGGAAGTAATAATTATTAAGTACCTACTCTGTGTCTGGTATACTTCACATAGATTACCTCCTTTTATTCTCATAAGAACATGAGAAGGAAAAAAAGAACATGAGAAGACAAGTCTCTTTGTTTAACCAACTTTTCTTTAAGACTCAGAGTATTAGACAAGTTAACTAGGCTAGCAAAGAGCAAAGCCAGGATTTGAACCCAAATCTCTAGTATTCTACAACTCAGGTTTTTCTGCCACGTTGAGCAAAAGACATCTCCTATTATCCAGAAAACTCTGAAATGGCTCTAAATCTTCTATCCTTTGGTTTCAATTCTTTTCTCTTATTCTTTCCACGTCGAGGTCTTACAAACTGGGAGTTTAGACCACAGGGGCATAGAGCCCCTGCTATATACCAGAGAAGGGAGAAACTTCTAATAAAGCCTCTTATTTCTGTTGTTCTTGTTTTTTATCTTAATAAAACCTGCACATTGTACTACTTCAACACATCATTTAAAAATGAAAACCATATAGGATTCTTATAAGTGTAACTAACTGGAAACCAAAATGTGACACGAATACAGATCTTTGTAAAGAACTAGCTGCACCCTACTCCCTTAGTAGGAATTCTTTCAAGGAGTTTCACAAAAACACTTGCTGATAGGAACAGTACTTCCGTTTCCCCATGAAAATCCCTTCATGACATATTTTTACAATGTTTTTATAATGTTCTGATGAAAAGAGCTACTCCACAAGAACTCCTCACTGTGAAAAAGAGTTTCACGACTATTTTAAATAGTAGTGGCAGTTGTTATTTTTCTAAACAAGATCTTCCTTCTAGAAAGCAGTGACTTGGAATGCCTTCTTGGATATCATGATTACAACAAGGCAGTCAATTATCCACCTAGTTTTTTCTAAATACAAAGCCTCCATGAAGAGGCTACTTATTGAAATTTCTGGAATTCTCCTTGTTTATTTCTTAGTTTCTCAAATAAGTAGATATCGAAAGAGGTTTTATCCATAAGTTTTATTTGCGAAACAATGAGTAATGCAATCAAAGATGCGATGAGAAAAAGACACTTGTTTCGTCTTTGACCAAAGGATTTTTCTGAAACAAGTCATCCTAATCCATAGCTAGATTTCAATTTGACTTGTCCTTGCTGATTTTCAACAATATTCTTGGATCATTACCATAATGCTATCCTTGGAATCTAAACTATAAGAAAAATGCATAAATGAGACAGGGTTATGTGTAGAACTAATAAATTCAATAATACATCCCATTTAATGATAAATCCTTTCTGAGTTTGATCTGCATTATGCCTAATTTCACATTATTTCATGTTATAAAAAAGGAAGTAGCTCATATCCAAAAGCAGACTGTTGTATGGTCCATGATTTGAAATGTGCTATACTTGAGAAAACGTAGCAATAGCATGTCATCTTGCAACAGAACATATTTCTTTGCTGACAGCTGGCTTTTCCAGCATGTCCTTGAGATACACTACAGTTTGTTTTAAATAAAGAAAAAAGAAAGATTCAGTGTTTTCTTTAAACTATGTCAATCAGCCAGTTAACTATCTTCATTCAGTTTTCATTATGAGAAAAATGTGTAAATGGATTTTAACAAATGAAAGAGCAAACTATATTTGAAATGTTAGCATTTACATGACTTCCCTAAATGCAAAAAATTAAAATGTATGAGATGAGCAAGAATGTGCATTTCGAGCAACTGGTTAACCTAATAGAACATTCTGCTGGTGATCATGATAAGAAATACTAATTTTTAAAGCTACCAGAATGAAAAGATACAACAATAACAATACTTTGGGAATTTCTCTGAGAAACTCTCACAGTCAAAGTCATTTTCTTAGACTTAAAAAAAAGTCCTTAGAGAAAGAACAAGTAGCTGCTTGTTCTGTCCAATTAGTCAGCACCATCGTTAACATCAGCAACTAACACACGGGGCTCCTTCCTCTCCCCCAGCATGGAAGATGAGACGTACACATAAAAAACAACAACTAGTGAATCTATGTGGAGCGATGAATTTAGTGATGAAAATAGTAAATACTAGATGGTGTTAGAAATTCAAGACAGAAGTAATTAACATCAACGCGCATATTCAAGGAAAAGGTAGCACTTGACAGGTTCTAAATTAAAGGTAGGACTTGGAAAAGTGTAGAGGACAAGAGATACTTAGATCCAACAGAAACATGCACGCAGTGACAATATTCACGGAAGGCCAAGCGGACACATTTCACTAGAGTGTGGGTAGAGTACTACAGAGCAGAAGTTGAAACCATGAACTTCCAAAGAGCCAAATTAGCAATGCAAATTTAAAATACAAGGAATGGTATCTAAAATGAAATTGATTTCCATCCCACCCAATCTTACTGCAAAATAAAACCAAATATAAAAAGTAGTAGCTCATTTAAATAATGAAAATGACAATGAAAATGAAGATTTGTGTAATATTTTAAAGTATATTTAGCACCTTCCTTTTCACACAACAACTCTGTGGAGAAGGCAGTTCAGACGGAATTATAATACCTGTATTATGAATCAGAAAACCGAAATTCAGAAAAGTTAAGGTTTATACCACGCTATTTAAATCTTGAAAGTTATTCCTGTGATCAGCCTAATGAAAAACGTCAATAATAATTGCTTTTTGCTCTTACCAGAAAAAAAATCTAAGGTTATAATGATGTGTATCGATCAGACTAAATGACCTAGAGGTGACTATATCTATAGAGAGAAGGAAAATCAAAGAATCATGGGGTATTTTAGGAAAGCACAAGTGAAGATCCGTAAATTAAGTGAGTTCTAACTCTTGATTATTCGCTGTGTTCTGTGGACAAGTCAACTAGCTAACCTAATCTACTTTTATTAAATCTACTGGTGACTCTAACCACACAAAAAAATTAACATTGAGATGTTGTTGTATTTCACCAAATTTGAGGAGTTTTAGGCCATTATTTCAAGGAATTCTAAAAGCCACAATACTTTCCATTTACTGGATGAACCAAGTCATGTATTTTTATTATTAAACTGCAGAGAGTTGCTTTCCAATTTATTTCTCTCATTTCTTACCTAACTCTTTATCCAAGGAAGAATGTTTGATTTGACTAAAACTCTTATCTTCTGTTCTTTTTGTTCTCCAAAATGTGAAGATGCTTCTAAAATCTCTGGCTTCCCTTTGATTGATGGCTTGGCCCACACAGTTACCTTGTCTTTCCCTGAACTCCTGCTGCACTCAGCTGTCATTCCCACACAGCTTATTTGGTGTGAATAATCAGCTAGATATAAACTTACAACCTGGAATCATCATTATATATATATTTTTTTTATTATATCAGCCTTCTCTCACTGACCTCCACCAATCCCACACAGGGTATGGGCACACAACATTGAGTCTTTTTTAATTACTGTGGCAGCAGAAATGTCCATCCGGTCACCATAAGATCCTTAAGAATTTTTTGAAATAGTAATTCTGGTGATCAGCCATTCAGCATGTGTGCCCCAAAGACAAATCAGAAGCCAGAAACTTACCAACTGGACACCTGTCTGTTTCACTGTGGCTTGGGACCTAAAAGAGACCCTAATCCAACTAGGCAGAATTCATGATACTCATGAAGAGCATGGACACTAGGACCAGAATGCAGCTCTAACACTTAGATGCTATTTAACTTTAGGGAAATGACTTAATCTCTGCGTGCCTTAAGTTTGCCAATAGATAAAATAGGGCCAACGGTACCAATCCCAAAGCATTAGTATAAGTAAGTGTGAATCTATGTTACTTGTTAATTATTCCTTACATAGGAATAGACTCAATACCATCAGATAGAGTCACTGAATCATAAAAAATGCAGCTAATTTTGAGATTCAAAGCTTAAAATGGCTCCCTATGCAATGACTAAGTTACTTTCTACCTCTCCTATGTGTATGCATGGAAGACTGATTAAGCAGGAATGTCAGCTTGGTATGATCAATCACTGGCTTTCGGACTGCAGAAAAAGTGACTGTTGCCCTTTTAACATGGTGGCAAAAGAAAAAGCAGCATTGTTGTCTTCCTTTCAGTTCACCTCTAGGGATTGCAACCAGATCATTGGTGGTAGCGCATGGTGGTAGAGCACGGAAGCTCTGCTGGGGACTGATAAGGTCATGAGATTCTGCGGAGGCAAATAAATCAACTAGCCACTGGATCAATCGGACCAGTGAGCTGGGAACAGTGGGAATCTCTTCACTTTCTAAAGAAGAGCAAGAAAAACTTCCTCCCATGGTGTGATCTCTTCATAAATTCACTCTGCAGAGATTCCCTGCTGGGAGGGACATCGCGAAGCATTAGAATTTGCAAATATGCCTCCATGTGCAAAGGATGGTTGGCTGATCTTTTTATTAGCTATTTCAGATGACAACGCTCTTTCAAAATTCCTAACAGAGCACTCCAGATAAGGTCTAAAATTTTTTATTTAACTAACTGTACAGTCTGGACATATGTGCACGTAAAACGCTCTTGGGAGTTAGGGGGAAGGAAGTAAGGAAGGAAGGAGATGCAGATCCAAGCTGCAAATGTGTTGAATAATGCTTCAAAGAGAACACTTGTCCAACTCTGCTTGCAATTTTTCTTTTTGTTCCAAATGCTGACCACCAAGAAGGGCTCTTGAGATGGAGCCATTTGTGGTTGCCAAGGAAATTCCCACAGAGCCTGAAAAGCTCTCTCAGAGCTGGGAACAGCAACACCTCGAGCCAAAGCAGCGAGAAACGGACAGGTGGCCAAGTCTACGGCCACTGTCTTTTTCACCTCCTTATCTCAGAATACAGGGGATCCACCAGAATGGACATCCAGTCAGACCACGAGAAAACCCAGTTTTAATCTCTGTATTTTAACCTTCTGACAAAAGCCCCCAAAGTAAGCAGGGAGGCAGATGCTAGCTACTGAGATTCTTTTCACTTGGGCTGAGTTAGTACGCTTTTAGTGGAGTGAATCATAAGGAAGAAACTCAAGACTGACTGGCAAACAGTATCTTAGCAGTGGAGGATTTATTAAAGTGTTGAAAAGATCTAGGACACAAGTGGTATAATCTTTTGGGAAGGTAACTGGATTGGAAATACACGGTGACCCAGCAATTCCACTTATAAAAATTTCTCCTCCAGAAATACTCATGAAAGAATGCAGAAAAATCAAAATACGGACATTTCTTAAGGGCTTATTTGTAACCAAAGAACTGAAAATAACTCACTATCTATTAATAGAAGATCATTTCAATAAAATGTGATTTATGTGTACTACAGAGCCTTTAAGAAGAATAAGGTAGGTGTCCGTGGTATTGTTAGTTTAAAAAAAATCAATTTGCAGAATATAATCCCACTTTTATTAGAATGTATCAAAAAAGTCCAGAGGACCCTACATCAAACTGCTAATAGTGGTTATTTTGAAGGGTTACAATTTAAGAATTTTCACTTTTTATTTTATCCATTTTTGCTTTGTTTAAATTTTACAGCAATCTTGTATATTTTTCAATCAGAAAACCCTAACATTATAAAAAATTATAGCTATTAACATGTAACTATAGCATGTAAAGAATGATCCTATGCGTATATTTACAACCAGTATAAAGTTTTTTTAACCATGCTCTTAAAGTGTTCATCATAAGATATTACACTTTTCTGGTTTCGTAACAATTTGCCACTTCCAAGAGGAAAAATGTCTGTTTGTTTATGAGGACTGGGTGAGACTTAGGTAACCGTGACATGAGACCGTATCTCCATCAGAAGTCATTGCTGATGGCATTCTACTGCTCTCTGCAATGTATTCTAAGTGTATTCACGATGTTTGGACACAGGCAAAATGCTACACACTGAAAAGAGGAAAAAGTGACGTCAAATACAAAACAGGCAGTTTATTATTTAAGATATGTAATAACTACAGTTCCTTTGTTAGATGTCATATACAGGGACGCAGTGCTCCCGCAGGTCAGTTCTTTCACAGGTACAGGTAAGAATGTGGCACAAGACCCCTTCTTGCTGCGCTGTTCTATCCATACACACCCTGATGCTCCTTTCTCAGCCATAAAGACTAAGAAGTTTGTCACTGTCACCATTCCTTTAGTGAGGTCTCCAGTGATGGTTTCATGGGTCACATGACATTAGCTGGGTGGCGTGCCAGCTGTCAGCCAATGGTAGCACCAAGAGGACTGTAGGTATAGAGACAATCACTCGAAAACTCAATCTTGTCTCTCTTGGTGGTCTTCACCCACTTCTAGTACATTAAAATATTTTTAATAATTACTATTAACTAATATAATTAATAGTACATTGAAAATATTTGAATTAGGGAAGTCTTTTTCTTTCTTACGATACTTCTGTGGCACAGAACTTCCTTTGCTGATGGTAGTGAAGTCTTAACATCTATGGCTAACACATTAAAAAAATTGGTTCTTATGGTCTATGAGCTCTCATTTTAATGCACAGAAGTACACACACAATATTAATATAGAAACAACACAAGATGATCTAGAACATTGGCAAATTTCTCCACCCTATCATATAGCATCTCCAGTGATCTTTTTGAAGTGTAACTCAGAATATACAACTTTCCCAGTAAAAATCCTAAAATAGTGTCTCATTTCACTTAAAATAAAAAAAAAAAAAGAAGAAGGTCCCCTTGCCTATCGTCCCAATCTCATCTACCATTGCGCACCTTGAATCCAGCCACTTTGGACTTTTCTGTTCCTTGGATACACCATATTCATTCCTCAGACCTCTACTCTTGCTTTTTGCTCAGGCTAGAAACCTCTTCCCCCAGATCTGCTCCTTGTTGGCTAACCCTCCCACCTAAAATAGTCTTCCTGTACTTCTCCACATTACTCTGCTTTATTTTCAAGACAGCACTTACCAATAAGGGAAATTATTCTATTCATTTACTTGGTTTTGTTGTTTACTGTCTATCTCTTCCCAAAAGCACAGAAGCTCCACAAGACAAAAGACGTATCTTTTTCACTGACCTCTGTAACCTACCACTGAGAGAGAACACTTTCTAGCACAGAACATACATTTTGAATGAATGCAAGTCATAGCAGCATACAGTTATGAAGTGATTTAGGAGTTCAAATTTATTGTAGCTTCAGTTACTTTAAGTTACCATAGTTCTAAATGTTACAAAAGGTTCCCTTTGTTTCTGCCTGAAAACACATGATAGAGCCCAGTTTATTTCAAATTGCATTATCTGCTTCATTTTAAAGTCGACACAGGACCAAAACTGTAGTGACTAAGGACGTCTGAGGATTGGAACCACCTCCTCACAACACGCCTTTGTTCTCGGATTTTCACAGATGTGATTCCATTTGGAGCTCTCCTGACTTAGCAGGGTCTCACTGCTCCCTGAAAACATGCTAAAGACAAGTATTACAACCTCAGAAAACTTGAGCCTTTCTTAGTCACTGCACCCCCTCTGAGGGCTGAAGTAAGACCACCCATGCTAAGTGTGAACTGCCGGGCTTTTTGGCTGAGCTGCGGAAAAGAAAAGGAGGTGCTTTTGTATAATACTTTGCCGTCAGTGTGATTATGAAACCATGATCAATGCTAAGGCAACCTTCTGTGCGCCCTGGGATGGAAATACACCTTCGAAATCGTGAAAGAAGTCATCTCAGCTGGACTGGGTTTACTTACTCCTGTATCACGTATGTGTGAGACAAGGACTGGGGTCATTCAATCACAGAATGTTTCCTTCTAGATTTCATTTTGACATAGTCATGGCTTTGCAATTTCAAACCTATATGTGGTTTTTCACCCTCTAACTTTCTGACAAACTATTTAAATTTAGGTCTCTTTCTGCAAAATGCCAACATTTCAAAAACAAGAATCAAGGCAGCCAAGTACCTTTATAAATCATAGGCAATGGGTGGTGCTGAAAATGATTACAATATACTTTAGACATTAAGCTTAGGCCAAATTCCACCAGGATTCCTAAGGAAGATTCTCAGATAAGCTAGTTAAACAATGATTATCATGGAAATAACAACCAGATAAGTAGTTACAAGGTTACAGGGCAGTGGGCCTCAAGTATCTCCCTGAGAATCTGTAAGATATTTCTATATCTACTACACCCACTGCAATCTACAGACTGCAACTTCCCTTAAGGTTGGGCATGTAATTGTGAGATGTTATTGCACTATTAATAAATTTTTAAAAAGTCAACTCTTGAAAGTATTGTACCACTGAGCACAAGAGTTAAAGCTAAGAGGTAAAATGATGAAAAAAACTAACTTTCTTATCTTCATAGCTGATTCCATATTCACACGAAAACTGGAACTAAATCCAATCCATTTGATGGGCCCCCGTCCCACATGCATGTAAATTTGGAAAAGAACAGAAGAAGAGTAAAGGGAAATGGGAAAACAAATCAATCTAAGGTAATCAAGAAAGATAACCAGATAATGTGTAAAATAAAAAAAACTCCATGGCAACGAAATAGAAGAGATTATTTGTGTAGATTTACAACTAGATGAACTCCAGATGTATTTTTTTAAATCTATGTCCCCACAGGTGTTTTTCTGCTTAATAAATATAACATCCAAGTTGGAATATTGTCGAAGCATTGACTCACCTAAATTTTGGCTGTGCTCTTCTGCTGTTAACTATTTTGAGCTATTTCTCAATAAAGCAGCCGCTAACTGAAATTATAAGTACACAGGCTTGGCAAAGCCTGAAAAAAAAAGTGCAGTCCACAGATTTGTTTCTTCTGTTTTCCCAAAACAGAATCTCATAAAAAAAATATGCCCTCAAATTCTGTCACTATGTAGCTGTCAGAAAGAGCTACTCTGTTCCTCTTATAACTCTGAACAGTAAGCCCATTTCTTGTGCTACTGGGAAGTTCGATAGCTCCAGGAAGTCACAAGACAGCATTACAACTGTTCAAATGGTATCCAGGCAGAATAATCAGTCAATCAGAAATTTCAGTCCTGGTCGGATGGAAGTTTTTTGGGCCAACTTGGACAAGCACACAGAACAAGTTTGACTTGACTGCCAAGATCACTTCCAGGACACTGGCTAATTAATTATAAAAGCTTTTTCAAAACAAATTTGAGCCTGGCAACCTTTTTTCCTACCCAAACAGAGAAAAAGAGGTTAAAAAATAAAAGCCCAGTTTACCATAGTTTCATCTTGTTTGCAAATCCATTTTTCTTTTTTTTAATCTTACAATGATGCAGGAGCTTTTGTATTTGAAGTTACTAAAATGGTAGGTATGGATACTGGAAATATTAGCTTGATTTCCTTCTGTACCGTTGGTTGTAGAAGAGATCATAGATCAATTACAAAGCTGTTCTTCAAACTCTTTGATAAGAAACAAAGAATGGAATCTCTTCCTCTTTTGAGAAGGGAGAACTCATTGGATTAACCATGGCTACTGTAATAGATGCAATTTACATGGATAGTTGCTCTTATAATGATATATTCATTAACCTTCATTTTCTGGCTTTGCCAACAAAAGAGAATAAAACTCCTGAATTAAATCATCCTGATTTCATTTTAACATGAACCCTGATGACTATGAGATGCTAGTGATAGGTACCAAAAATTCTGGTTTTGAGGACTCCATGTATACAGGTTTTATAGCAAAATCAATATCCCCAAATCATAATGTTCCAACATATTTCCTCAACTACTGGAATCAAAAATCTTACACAGTACACATCTTAAGCCATCAGACTTCTGCGTATGCCCAGATATGAAGAGACCAAGAAGTTAGGAAATTTCTCTCAGCCAGCACTTACCAGCTGCTTAGTGACAAATTCCTGGCAAGAGGAGAGTTGTCCTTAATAAAAGAAGCCTTCTTCAAAAAGTCCATCAACCTGATAGATTCCTAACTTAATAAGTGGACTGCCTTATGCAGTATTGAGACTCCTGGCAAACTGTGCGTGGAAAATACTGAATTAGAGACAAAATGTGCAAACAGCCGACGGCCTGGAGGGAACTTTTAGTGGCCCGAGTTCTCCTTTTGCCACTACAGATATGTACCTATAGATGTATCTAATATTTCTAACGATCTTCTCCCTGATCGTTTCGAGAGGTAGGCAGATGAAAGGAAGGTAACATATTAGCATTTGAAGGGGGCACAGCTCAAGAAGCCAAGAGTTTGGCTCAGCATGAGGGCGGGGAAAGTCAAGAAATCCGACCTCTGTGGAAAGCAATATGGAGATATCTTAATGAGATACAAGTAGAACTACCATTTGACCCCGCAATCCCATTACTGGGCATCTACCCAAAAGAGCAAAAGTCTCTCTATGAAAAAGACACCTGCACTCGAATGTTCATAGCAGCACAATTCACAACTGCAAAGATGTGGAAACAACCCAAGTGTCCGTCAATACGTGCGTGGATTAATAAACTGTGGTATATGTATATCATGGAGTACTATTCAGCTTTAAGAAATAATGGTGATATAGCACCTCTTGTATACTCCTGGAAAACGCTGGAACACATTCTACTAAGCGAGGTATCCCAAGAATGGAAAAACAACACCACATGTACTCACCATCAAATTGGTATTAACTGATCAACACATAAGTGCACATATAAGAATAACATCTATTGGATGTTGAGGAGGGGGGAGGGGGCAGGAGGGAGGAGGGGACGGGTATATGCATACACAAAGAGTGCAATGCGCACCACGTGAAGGGCGAACATATTTGAAACTTGGACTGAGGGGGGAGGGGGGACAAGGGCAACACACGTAACCTAAACATCTGTACCCCCATATTATGCTGAAATTAAAAAAAAAAAATTCGTCCTGATCCAAATAGAGAGTCCTTCTTCAGGGAGAAACATGAATGATGAAGATAAGAAGGATAACACCAGATTTCAGAGGATCTCAAAAGTCATATAGGAAATTCTGAACTTAACTTGATAGGAAGCCATTATAAGTTTTTAATCCAGTGTAGAACAATGAAGGCAATAATATGAGAAGTATATTGAATTGAGAGAAAATAGGGATAAGGAATTAATTCCAAACGCTTTTGTAGCAATTTAGATCTGATACAATGAAGGCCCTATTAGGGTAGTGCTGGGGAGGGGGGGGGGAAGGAAGGAAGAAGGAAGGAAGGAAGGAAGGAAGGAGGAAGGGAGGAAGGAAGGAAAGAAAGAAGGAAAGAGCCATTTTACAAGAAAGAATGCAACGTATTGTATACCTTTCCTGTACTTTACAGAATTCGCCGAGGCCTATAAACCTCTGTCGTTACTACAAGTGCTGCCAGGTTAAGAAGAACATCATCATAAATATGACTTTTAAAAAAACAGCAAAATGTGAAAAGAGGAATTTTCAAACTCACCTACTTTGTGTGTGTGAGAGAGAGAAAGAGAGAGAGAGAGAGAATAAGGTCAAATTATAAACAATCGTTCCGTGGTATCCATAGAGGATTGGTTCCAGGACCTCCCTTGAATATTAAAATCTCAAGTCCCTTATATAAAATGGTGTAGTGTTTGCATAAAACCTACACACATCTTCCTATATAGTGTAAATCAGCTGTTGATTATTTATAATATCGAATACAATGTAAATAGTTGTTATACTATATTAATTAGAAAATAATGATAGAGAAAATAGTCTACATGTTCAGTGCAGAAGCAATCGTTTTCAAATATTTGCTATCCACAGTTGGTTGAATCCATGGATGCGGAACCCACAGATAGGAAGGCTGACCATACAATTAGCATATCAAGCACGAGACCAACTAGAAACACTCTTCTATTATATCAAAAGACAAAATAGTAAGTTATAAGAGCAAGAATCAGATATTTGTTTTTCTGAGGCGAGTCCTATATTATTGTTTCCATTTAACAGAGGAGAAACCCGGTGTCCATCATCGCACGGCCCGCCAGTTTCGGAACAAGTACCAAGACCAAATTGTCTTGCTTCACGTTCTTGCTCTTTCCAGCATATGCTACTTTCCCTACAGCCCCGGGGAAACAGGCCAGGAACTTCTGTCATTTTTTAAAATATGCTGCTTTCATTTCTTTGAAGCTTTGAGGATTTTTTATTTAGGAAGCATACTTTTATAAATTTCAATATACTATATTCTTAAAATAAAACCTCCCTCCACAGATACCCCACCCGACTGGAAAAATGGCACAGTTACTTGATACCATATTCTCCTCAAAAGAAAGCGAACAGAGATTCACAACCTGATTGCTCTTCATTTCAAGTAGGCGACTTGCTGTATGTTTTAGCACACAAATGAGTACGCAGCTAGTGAGACAACCGAACTATCGCTGCCTTTGTCTGACGTAGCCTCCCAAATTGTTACCATTTGTCGGCATTTCTTAGCCCTTTATCATTTATCAAAACACTCTTGCATAAATTATCTCTTTCAATCCCCACAATAAATCTGAGTCTAAGAAGATTACTGTTTTAAAGCTAAGACAACTGTAGCTCCAGGATGTAAACCAGCCGAGAGAACACATCAGGGAGGGCTGGGAGAAAGACGCGGCTTCTGCTCTTCTGACTCCAGCTTCCTTCACGGTCTCTCCCTCCTTCAGAAAAAGTGCAAAGTCCCCTCCGCACACGATGGTCCATCATCTCTAACCCTTTTCCAGCATCTCTCACATGCTCATCGTCTTACGTTTTAAAGAAGCAAGCATTCTGTGCTTACCTGGTCCTTCTCCGGTTTATCGGAAATGTCGTTCAGACTGGAGGAAGTCAGATTCCTATGGGTCATGGCTGGGCTACCTGGAAAAACACAAGCAAACTCCAATTAAAGACTCCTTGTCCGCAACACGAAGACTTCACAAACACTAGTAGATGGTGATGGGAATGGTGATGATGCCTTTAACCACATTAGGATTCTCCTGAAGAGTGTTCCACAGGCTAAGTTAGAGTATGAACATACTTAATGAAAAGCATATAAAATCCCAAATGCCTTAAGATTTATTGCGTGATTCTATTTTAAGATAAGTTAAACTTTGAAAGCAATTTCCAAAACAATTAGCACAGAAATGCATTTACTCCTGGTTTGGTTCACTGTTTGTCACCGCTCTTTACACACATGCCAATCTCCCTGGTTTTCTTTCCTTTTTTATTGCCTGCAGAGATCAGCAATTTCTTCATCTTCAACAGAGCTAGCCCAGGATGTGGGCCCAGGTCTCCTCTCCCCCAGGCCTCGGCAGTCCCTCCTAGGGTACCACTTGCTCTGATCCACCTGAAAAGCCACCTGCGTTCTGCCTAACACGTTGATCAAGAATACTTCTCCTTAGTGGGCTCCTGATCTGGATTCCCTGCCCTTTGTCTCAAGGTAGTGTTATCACAGGCTGCCTTACGTCTCTGCATTTCCCCCCTTAACCTGCCAAACCTCTTCTTTAAGTCAAAGCATGGATGCTATCAGGAATACTACGTGGAAACCAATCTCCCTGTCAACACAGCAGCTGTAGGTAAGATTCATTGGTGATCCATCCGATGATTTCAGACATGGTCATACACAAATAGAGAGGAGTGACGTCTAGAACAGCCATAGATCATTTTCAAGTACACCATGTTAATCAACAGAATGCTGAACTTTCACTCTGCAGTTGGACCTGAAATTTCTGGGCTTACTAAGCAAAAGAGTAAACTTTTCAAAGCCAAGGTGTTTGACTCAACCTCTCCAGGGTGCTGAGTGATGCATTCATCCTTAATCCTCAACGATCTGACTCAAGCTGGTCTTCACAGCAAGAGGACAAGGGTTGAATAGAAGCACAGAAGTTCTAACCCAGCTTCACATTTGCTTCCAAATCATTCTTTAGTTTACAGACTTGAATTCCTTTGGACAGAAACTTCAACATATAATTTAACAAAGGACTAAAATCTACTCCTAATGAGTTAATGTCTGTATAACAGCAGTTCTTTAAATAATATAATTCCTTTTAACTACTAGATCAGAAAAATTATAATTTCCTTGAGCTGACAAGACAGGATATTTTCCACTCTGCTGCATTTCACTGAGTAAGCATGGCCTAGATCTCTTAAATCTTTTACCTGGTAGGGTGTTTTCCCTAGGTAATTTGAGCACAAGGCATTATTCGAAAGAAAGTAACATCTGAAAATGTGCTTTATGAGCAAAATTAAAAGAACCCCTTTAAAAGCCCCATTTTCTTCTTTGAAACACATACTAGATTTCTAGTGTTCACTCAATACAAAAGACACCAGGTACAAACTTGAATGCCCCCCAATAACGCCGAGACTGAAACTGATAGAAAATGATGAGTAAGCAGAATTTTACACTTTACATTTAAAAAGAAAACCAGTTATTTGGACTAACTGGATAAAAGTTCTGCCTGAATAAATGAAGAAATCTGAATTACACATTCTTAAATCAATGAAGCCTTAGCAATCCTAATCATAAGTTAAAAGTAGCTTATGTAAGTGAATGGGTAAGACTGATTTCTAAACATCAAATCAATTATACATAAATGGCAGTATTAAAATAATTTTAAATCAGATTTTCATTAAGTCATTTAAAGTTCCTGGGCAATAGCCTAAAGTCATTGATTTGTTTTGTAAACTCTTTATAAATACTGCAAAGGTGCATTTCAGCTCAAGCACTGTCCTAACTGCAGTAAAATCTGCATAGACAGAAGTCAAATTAGTAAAGATTTTATAAGAATGGTAATCTTGATTAATGTGACAACTTTTCCAAGAAACCTTATATGCTGTCTCATCATCCCCCTCATTTCTGAAAGACAGTTATTATGTGGCTGCCTAGAGTTATACTATGTAAGGGGCAGAGAAAGACACAAGTCCAAGAAAGGTGCGGGAACCAGCTGTGGAAGAGAATTCTAGCACTAAGAAAAAATCAAATCTATTGCTCCTCCTAAAGTTATCTGATTCTCATTAATAAAAGTGATTAGTATTAACAGCTTCACTAATATTTAACACTGTAAGAGTTTGCTAGTCAACACTTCCAGGTCACTAAGCAAAATGATCAGCATTTTTCAATCTTTTCCCACCTCCCTCCCTACCAAACTCTCCACACCCCAAATACACACTCCTCAAGACCTTGAACCAGGGACAAATCCTTCCTAGTGCTCTAAATCAGTGGCTCCCAAAGTGTGGTCCCCAGACCACCAGCATCTACATCACTTAGAAATGCAGATTCTTGGGACTCACACCAGACCAATTCTATCAATACTCTGGATATGAGGACCACCAAAAGGGGCTTTAACAAACTCTTTGGGTGGTGCTGAAGCATGCTGAAGATCCAGAACCACTGCTCCATCTAAACTTGTCGTCTTAATAGAATCTATCCTAGTCAGAATCTGAGTTGAAAGTGGCATACATAAGTTGGAGGGGTATAGACAGAGGAATAATTTGGATAACCTTGCCCTCTTCCAAGCCACTGCTCTAAACTATTATATCTCAAGCAAATCATTAAATTAGCACCTTTGCCACATAAACACACAAAAAGGATCGTGTTTGGCTGTTCCTCTGAATCCTCACCTAAACAATTAAATAAATGACTTTGTTTTGGAAGCTCACTGTTTCATCAACCTTTTCCGGAAGCATGTCACTCAAATCAAAGAAGAAAAGGACAAGAGCCAGAAGAGATTACAAACCAGATAGTGTGTAGGAATCAGAAATGTGTGTGGCATTTTAGCTAACCTGGGAAGAAGCTACTACATAACAGGCCCCTAACGATGTTCTATTATAGATATTTTGCACGTGACATTCATTAAGACACACTGTCAGAATAAATCACTGCTTTCTATTTAGAGTTTTGGCCTATAAATAAACTCATTCTACTGCAATCCTGAGTGAGTGGGGAAAATAAAAGAAAATGTCACCTAGTACCAAAAAAGATGAAATACAAGGATACCCTAAAGTAATTTACTTCTCAGCAGGTGGTCATTCATTCACCCAAAGCTACAACTAGTAGGTCCTTTTCATCTAAAATCCAGGGTACACAAATGTCTTAGGATTCTTCTTGGTCCAAAGAAACTTTGTTGTTTTTTTTTTAAATTTGATTTTATAAAAAAGAAAAAGAACCAGTTTGAAGTGCATAGTCATAATTTCCATATCACTGTTCTCTGGCCATAAGGAAAAGAAAGCTTTGCGGAATCACATTTTCGAGCAGTTTCACACAATCAAAAACAATTTCATTTTCAAAGTACCCATTTGGCAGGTACATACTGTTGCTACAAAAATCAATTACATTCTGTACTAAGTTTGAAAATCATTGTTATTCTTTAGCATACATGTAGCAATTCATAAAATCCTTTGTAGTTGTATCTACTAGATACAATCAAAGGGGTGAAGAGATACAACACAGAAAAGGATGATATTTGAATGTGTAAAAATTAAATAGAATATGTAAATATTATGTAATACACTGACACATAAATTGCCCCCTCACCTCATACCTCTATAATAGGCCAATAAAGGACCCAGGGACAAGCTAAAACAAAGATCTCATGGCCTATGAAATAAACTGGGTCTTGTATTCTTAATCTAAATTACACGTTTAGCATAAAAAATAACAAAGGTAACTTACATATAACAGACATATAAGTGAATGTGGTTGTTCATGTCATAAAATTTGGAGGTATGGGTTATGATTTGCATTGCTTGGGATCACAAAACTAATTACAAATGTAGTTTCGGAATAATGTATGTTAATGTGTTCTATGACCCCACTGATACATTGATCTATCTTTTTTTCCCTCCTTTGTTGATATAACAAACCTACTAGAAGATGTCTCTATCCAAGATTGATGGTCAACTAACCTTCTTGCATACTTGGTACTTTAACTTACATTATCTTACTTAATCCTCATATCAACACTGTGGGGTTAGTATTATTACCACCACTTTATGATACGCAAATGAACTTCAAGGAGGTTAAGTTCATGGTCACACAAGTGGTAAAACTATAATTTAAACCTGGATCTCTTAATAGCAATCCACTGCCTCTGAGAAGAAAACTGATCTATGTTCTTTAAATAAACATAAACTTCATCATGTCTAATGAAGAGAAAATGTAATGTACAACCACAAAGAATATATTCTATTTTCATACCAATTATGTGCAGTATAACATTGCTAAGTATGTTTAGGGCAGACATGTTCTTAGTTTCCAACTCAGCTGTTCCCAAAGACAGAGTTTGTATTTCTTTACTTTTTCATTTTCATAAAGAAAAAAAAGGAGAAAAAATATTGAACTCAGATACTCTCCTTGCCACTGTAATTAAATAGTAGCCCCAAATCAAAGCTCTGTGACAAAGAACAAAGGATGCTAACGGCAATAGCAGTATAATTATAAAAGAATACTGCATGCTTCTGATTGTCTTAATTCATGGCCGTAGCCACGTGTTAGTAATATTCCACAAAATACACACAGCTAATTCTCCGTTACTTCCTTATTGGTTTTCCAGATTTCGAGTTACTTCAACTACAATTTCTTCCCATTTCACCCACTAAAAACAGGAAGACAATGCGACTAAGAGAATAAATCACTCGGGATACTTACAAGGAGTTTGACTGAGAAAGTCTAATAGGAATCGCTAAAAGATACATTGGATTTTTGTCAGACCAGCTTCTGAGTTTTCCATGGTAATATGTTCTCAAGAGCTGTCCCCATCAAAAATAATAGTAAATAAGCATGTCATTAAGACCCTCAACCCATTCCCATTCACCACGCTCCAAATAAAATGCAAAAATATTTAAAATGTAAATGTCAGACTAAAGAAAATTAAAAATATCATCATCAGTCAGAAGGAACCCTTTGAAGGAATTTCATAAGTAAGAAAAAATCAATTTGGGTATTTTTGCTTATTTCATGTTTAGTTGTTTTGTTTTGTTTAGAAGGTTTTTATTGTTTGTTTGTTTTGATTTAATATAATGTAAACACTAACAGCCTAGAGCCAAGGCCCTTGGTTTTTCTCGTTCACAGTGAGCTATAGCCTCAGAGCTTCACATTAGTGGCATTTAATAAATATTTATGAATGAATAATTGTGACTGAGTATCATTTTACTTCCATTTGGAGTTATTACTATAAACACTATTGTGCAAAGTCCATCTCCTACAGAGGGAGATGCTGTGTGCACAGTCTGAGAGCCTTCAGACTTGGAAAGCCCAAGAGTAAATAAGTAAGAGGTTTGTAGCTGGCCCAGAACTAACAGAACCAAAAGACTCTGCCAAACTGCCCAAAGCCGGTGGGCCAGCAGAAGAAGACAAGAAGCTATAAAGGGGAGAAAGAGAAACTTCCTGCAAAGGAAGCATTGGGAAGTGAAGATGGAGAAGTGAGGCAGGATGTCAGCTCGAGGAAAGCAGAGCTTGGGCATAGGAAAGCCACGGAAAACTAAAATAACTCAAGCATGAGATTGTCTTGGAGAGAAGACATCAAAAGGCCCAAATAACAATCAAAGTATGTGAGTAGAGTTCTAGCCAAAAGCTGACGTCATTCGTAATGTTTGGGACAAAGATAATGGAGAGGATGTCCTTAGTGGAGAGACGGGAGCGTGCAGAAGTCAAATCACAGTGCAGCAAGCACCCGTGTTTCTGAGGCCTCAAAAACACTGGGTGCTTTTTCTAAAGACCGTTCTCTACCCTTCCAGACCTCTCCTAGCCACGCTCCCCTTGATAATCGGTTTAACCTCCACTTCCTTGACCCTGTTCTCTCCCTGCTTTTTTAAATTTTCTGACTACTCTTGTAGGCTTTTCCTAGGATTCAGACATCTCAATATCAAACACATGAGGTTCATCTCTTCTAATACTTTTAAATTCCAACCAGCAAAAGCAAAACGCTCTAATTCATGGTGACTCCTATTCTAATAACATTGCACTAGACATTTAATTCTTATTGTGGTCTAAAATAGGCAGCTGAATTTTTATAAAAGCATTTCATTCTTTTTCTCACGCATACATATATTAATAAGACATACAAAATCTCCACTCAGCTGAGAAAGCACTCAGAACATACAAAGACTGGCAAACTTACTAAACAGGGAAGTTCCTATAAAGCACTTCAAGGAATCTGTGGTCTTTATAATTACTGTATTTGTGATTCCTTAGTTCTGTGTCTCACATGTACACACATATACATGAGCACACATGTATACAAAGACATACACCCACCCACACACATACACGACATAAAACTATGAACAAAAAATTATTCCATTCAAAAAAGGTGGATGGAAGTACATAAAATAATGTGTGGTCTTCTTATCTCACAAACATAGAAAGAGAAAAGAACAGTATCTTCAG
>CAUYSK010015657.1:0-28617 GCA_963575035.1 Avahi laniger | reverse complement strand
TATATACTCCTGGAAAGGGCTGGAACACATTCTACTAAGCGAGGTATCCCAAGAATGGAAAAACAAGCACCACATGTACTCACCATCAAATTGGTATTAACAGATCAACACGTAAGTGCATATATAAGAATAACATCTATTGGATGTTGGGCAGAGGGAGGGGGTAAGAGGGAGGAGGGAACGGGTATATGCATACACAAAGAGTGCAATGTGCACCACGCAAAGGATGGACATATTTGAAACTTGGACTGAGGGGGGAAGGGGGGCCAAGGGCAACACACATAACCTAAACATCTGTATCCCCACATTATGCTGAAATAAAAAAAAAATGGAATCTATTACCCAACCTCACCATTAGAAATTCTGAATCAGTAGATATGGCAAGAGCCTCTATGAATCTGTATATTTTCTTTCTCTGTATCTCACCAGATTATTCTGATAATTATCTATATGGGCTTAGGGACGGGGGTTTTTAACCCTGGATTCAAGTTAGAATCACATGGGGAACTATTAAAAATGGTGATATCTAGGTTGCACTCCAGATCCTTTTGTTTGCATATGAGATATACCTGTATCCTGCTACAATGGTAGAACTGAATAGTTGTGGCAGAGAACTTCTGGCATACAAGGCCAAAGATACTTACTATTTGGCCTTTTATAGAAGAACATTGATGACCACTGACATAGAAAACCATTACAGTGAATCAAACTTAAGGTGAATAATTTCCTAAAACTACTTATCTGCCTCTAATTTCCCAAACCATTCTGTCCACAATTCACAACTTATGGTGGGGAATTTGGGGGTGGGGGATGGAATGCTGTCTTCACTGTCCGGTTTCTAAGAGAAATCATTACCTGCCCCTTTCCACTCTCCAAAAATGAGTAACTTGCAAAGAAATTGACAAATCTTAAGGGTTTCTGAAGTCAAACACAGCTCTCTTTCATTGAAAGCAGTTAAAGGGCATAAAGCTGCAGTTAAACAGGACGAGTAAGTTTTAGTGATCTGTCGTACAGTCTGGTAATCATAGTTAATAATAATGTATTGTATATTTCAAAATTGCTGAAAGAGTAGATTTTAAAAGCTCTCAACACAAGAAAAATGATAAGAAAGTGAGGTGATAGACATGTTAATTAGCTTGATTTAATCTTTCTATAATGTGTACATACATCAAAATATCACAGTTCACTCCAGAGATATATATAATTATTATTTGTCAATTAAAAATTTGAAAAAAAATAATTTAAAAAACTAGACAAGCCTGTTAGTGCTGAGTATTTGGAGTAATCTTTTGGCTCCCTGTCAATATCACTGTTACCTGAAGCTGTTCTTTGCTTTTTGAATGTGCTGAGCTCTTTCTATACTTTGGTTAAATATTATTTTAAGGAATATAATTTTTGAGTAGGTATTAAAACTTGAAAATCTTCCCACAATTATGAGAATAAAAACAATCCACAGCCACAAAATAGCCAAAGTCCTAGCCTGCTAATTAAATATAGTTTAATGGGAGTTTAGGAAAAAAAAAATGCTACCTGGGGTATAAAATTTAATTACCTCCAAAAGAACAGAAAGTAAAAAAAAACTTCTGCATTCGTTTTCTATTGCTGCTGTAACAAATCACCACAAAATTGTGGCTTAAAGCAGCACAAAGTGTATGACTTTATATTTCTAAAGTCAGAAGTCTGACATGGATCTTACTAGGCTAAAATCGAGGTGTTGACAGGGCCACATGTCTTTCTGGAGGCTCTAAGGAAGAAGCTGTTTCCTTCCCTTTCCAGCATGCAGAGGCTGCCTGCATTCCTTGACTCATGGAGCCCTTCCTCCTTTTCAAAGATAGCTGATCAAGTCCTCTTCACGTGGCATCACTCTGACTTCTTCTTCCACTTTTAAAGACCCCGTCATTACATTAAGCTCGCCCAGAGAAGCCAGTATAATCTATTTTTAAGATCGGCTGATCTATCATCTACAGTCCACTTGCAACCTTAATTTCACTTTGTCATGTAATGTGACATATTCAACATATTCACAGGTTTCAGGGATTATGACACAGTCGGCTTTAGGGGCCATTATTCTGTCTACCACGATTCTAACTATAGTACCTGGGGAGGCAGGTGGGCAATGAGTGAAGCTACCCATCTGGAGGCCACTCTCCTTCTATTAAGAAATTCCCCATTTTCTAAATCTGGGTAAAAGCAGGACCCAAACTCCCACTATAGAAACATCATCTCCCATCCTTGCTGTCTTGAGCACAGTCAACCATATGCACCCACCCTGGACTTTGAATCTTGGTGGAGCACTTCAATTACATGAATGCATGGGCAGTCTAACATTATTCATTGTGGCAATGACATAGTGACAGTGAGAATTGTTGGAGGACGTGATGAAATTAGCAGCATGAGGAATCTAGATGTGGTGGGCTTGAGCATGTAATGATGGCAGTAACAGAGGTGTGGCAGCAACAAAAGTCCCTATGCCCGTGCCTGTGCCTATTTCTACCTTGGGTAATACTTATTTTTTTGCCTCTATTGATTATTAACCATTTTTGGCACCTGGTTCTGTAGGTTATATACTATCTGTATCCCTGTAATCCATTTTTCTGCTTATATTACACATTATCAAGTTTTGTGGCTTATAACCAAGAATCTTTACTGATAAAGACTCTTTGGGGTAAGATCCTTCAGGAAAATTTTATTTTCCATGCCTTGCTGTCTGTAACACAGCCTAACTTATAAGTTAGGAAACTTGGAACAGAGAATGAGTTTATCAGAATAATGGCACAGTTTAATTGGTCAAGTAGGAACTAAGAGATCTGATAACCTGGTAGGACTTCCCTTTATGAGGATGAGTATAGAGTCAAGGCATAGGTTTTAGGACAATGGTAGAACTAGGCTTGGGTTGGGACAATCTTGGTAAGCAAAGAGGTAAATTTAGGATGTGAAACATGGCAGTGGAAACCTGGGGGAGAATGGTTACTTGCTGTTACTACCTTGTCCTTGATAATCATGTAATTCACAGGAGAAAAGCTGCATTTGGAAACACAATAAGCAGAATCCAGCTACTTAGAGAAGGGGTCATGAGGCTTAAGATCACAACGTTGCTACAGTGTCCACACAGATTCAGCGGATTTCAGGAAATCTGGGGGCCATGCCCATCTTGTGGTTGGAGCCAGCAAGTGGGGAATGAGGAAGTTGATGGGCACCCAAGGATCACACACAATCAAAGGGACAGTGGTTCCAGTCAGTCGAATGACTGATTCCACTCACCTGGTAGACTGAGATTTTTCTTGTACTTTTTGCCATCACTTTGAAATTAAGCAAAGTTGAGCTTCGGGAAGAAGGAGGCTTCTCTTTCATTTGGCCAGGTTGTGGAATGAAAATTATTGATGTGCACCTTGTTTAATCAATACCTTTAAGCATTCTCATATGAAGACAATGGAGGCTGAGTAGAACATTCTCAGTAGACTAGAAAACGGATTCTTCTGGCATCCAAACTTCATGACCTTTTCAGAACGCCATGCCCTACGGATATTGGTACCTGAATACTCTTGGATTCAAGCATGTCAAAAGATGTTCTAAAAATGTTCTGAAATCTCACACACAGAGTTGTTAATAAGATTTAAATGACAAAAACAACAACAAAATAAAATGAACTGATAGTAGGAAGGTACAAGAAAAAGAAAGCCTAGATAACTGTGAAGCAAAGAAGCTATTGATTTAGTCAACAAACTTGTTTTTAGTTATTATTACATCATAACTCAACTCAAGTCTGAGCCACATGGAAAATACCACCAAAGGTGAAGACTGACATAGCACTGGTGCACAAACAACCAGACCTTGACAATGATCAGGGACCTACAAAATTCTTGTATCTTGATCATGTTATATTCTTCAGCCTCTACAAAGCAATGCTATTTTTTCTGACCCCGTGGGATTCTCTGCCTTCTTTGGCATGGGTTTTCCCTGGTTATGTTTTCAGGATACTCTGAAGGACACGAACAATCACATTATAACAGAAAGGACAAAATCCTCATTCATTTTCCCATTAGGTTAAATGCACCTCGATTATGTTTCTTGTTCTCCTGTTGTTTGTTGTTATTGCCCTTCCTGTATTTGTTCCCAGACACCTTAGGAAGGTGGGTAGAGGAAGGAGAGCTGGTAAGAGGGCGCAGAGAACTTGGCCTTGTTTCCTGTGTTAAATTTATTAAACCTAAATTTTATCCTAGGGCTTGTGCTTTACATCTGTTGCACTTGTATCTTTATTTGTGTATACAATTGCTTAATGCATATGCATCATCCCTTGGTACTCAGGCAACATTATTTAAATTGTGATAATTTACTTTCAGTGTGAAAGGACTTCTTTTTATATGCCCTCGGTATCCCATCTTTTATGCTTTGGATGATTCCTTGAAAGTATTATAAATCTGTTATCTATATAATGAGAAACATATCCAAAAAGATTCTTATTTACCAGGAATACATCTTTTTTTCTCTCTCTCTTCCCCAGTGCATGTGAGTGTGTGCATGTGCATGTATATGCATCGTTTATAGTGTATCACCCAGCCATGCAGTAATAGCCCTGATGTTATAGAATTTTATAAGGAAGGATTTTTAATCTGGATTTTTATCATCATCTTGACCAGGAGCAGCAAACTTTTCTTGTAAAGGTCAGATAATAAATATTTTCAGCTTTGTGAACCAGAAGATCTCTGCTGCAACTACTCAAATTTGCCATTGTGGTGTAAAAGAAGCCATAGACAATACACAATGGATGTCTGTGTTATTCTCTCTCTTTTTCTTTCTTTCGTTTCTTTTCTTCTCTTTTTTCTTTTTCTTTCTTTCTCTCTCTCCCTCTGTCTCTCTCTCTCTCTCTCTTAAAGCAGCCACCACAATCTAGTTTCACATAGCCTCCTGACTTTTAAAATCAAGTAGGATATGATGTCCAGGCATAAATATGTAATAATATGTAAAAGTTTTCTTTAAATTGGAGCTTTATGAAGAAATAAAAATAAGATAAAACAACACTTTAAATGCACTTAAACTGCTCTCGGTAATAAGAATTATACACATTTATTAGAAACAAACAACAAGGTGCATAGAGCTGATTTTAGAATCAGTTTTCTTTAAGCAGCTAGAGCCAACTCTTAAACTGGGTAATAAATTGAATGACTGTGGGACATTTGAGGTGACCCACGTGACCCACGTGCTTTGGTGAGCACAGTTTCTGGCATTGGTATAATTCTTATTGATCACAGACAATTTGTAATCTTTGCATATTTATTACGGAAACAAATGCAGTAGATGAGCATTGCAGGACTGTGGTCTTTTGGCTACTATAGTATCTGTGTTGGATTAGTGTTTGTTTTTAGTGCTTATTTGTATTCTGAAGATGAGAGGGATGGATACAGCATTTTAGTTGGCAAGTCTACTTTCTTCTTGAAAACAGAATTGAATATAAAATCCTATGATACAGAAACATTATATATGATGGCTAAGAGTATTAAATACGTCTCAAGCCATACCACCTCACACACAAATGGGTGCTTGGGAAGTTGCTCTTAATTACTTAATGTCCAATATGTGTCATATCTCCTTTCCCAAAGTCTCCTAAAGATGAGAGAAGACCACCTAGGCCTTGCTACACAGTGTGACCCATGGGCCAGAAGCATTGGCAGCATCAGGGAGCTTGTAAGAAATGTCAAATCTCAGCAGAACTCGCCAGGTTATTCATATGCTCATTAAAGTTTAAGAAGCACTGGTCTAAATAATTCATATTCCCAGCCATCTTAACGTCAATTGTAGACGTGACATGGTATAAATAATAAATGAATGAAGAAAAGAATGAATGAATGAATATTTAATGATTAAATGGACTAATGCTTCAGTGGATATATATGATTAAATGAGTGAATGAATGAATAATTTTTCTGAAATATAATCAAGTTTATGGAATGTCTGGATAGTTTTATGATAAAGTGGAGTAAGTTAATGTGAAACTCCTTACTAAACTGTGAAGACCTACATAAATGTATAATGCCATATTAATACTATTGATTATCTTTTGACATATTAGTTATAATACAAAGAATCCAGGAATAAATTCTCAGAGAAATGTTTCAATAGTTGTATTCACTTATTTTGTACACAGCTTAAAATTCTTAGCCTTCACTGGTAAGATGTGTGGGAAAGTGTTCTTTAAGGACATCAGTTGGCGACTACACAAGTTATTGTGTGTAAGAACACTTCCAACTATTGTTCCTTCCATGTGAATTGAAGAGTGTTTTCCTGTGAGTGTGCTCGCTCTCTCTCTCCCTCTCTCTATCTTACACACAGACATACACACGCTCCATCAAATCCACACAACTGCCAATCTCTCCTTCATCCTGGAGTGCAGAACAGTGTCTCCACCTTGATGTACAACATAGACATCTTGGCTTAACAGTGCAGTAGATTGAAAAATGTCAGTTTGAAGAGATGAATTTTAGTCCTTTGGGATGAAAAGTACATATTGTTCAGTTCTGAAATACCTGATCGTCAAAAACAGATTGTTCCTCTTGATATGAGTGCACATGAGGGCTAGTCTTAGGCACAGTTTAGTTCAGAGATATAGATAAAACTCTATTAACTCTATTTTAAAGATACACAGTTGATTTTCATAGGTTTTTAGGCCCACTGGACTAAGGGACAGACAAAGTGGCAAACAATTTCCTAGCAGACAAGAAGAACTAGGGAATTCTAAAACTCACCTTGATTGCATTAGTCACATTTATAATAGAAAGTATATATTCAGGATGTTTAGATTTTAACTTCAGCCCTTGTTTAGATTTTTTTTATACATGATGATAATGGATTGAAAACAGATAATCTCTAACACATTAACAGTTGACTGAAAAGGGAACTCATATTCAGAATAATGTCAAATAATTGTTAACAAGTTTTCCAGGTTATTTATACTTACAAGTGAATTCAGTAGGAATTGAAAAGAAATAACTCAAAAACAGAGTTGAACATTTGCAGTTGACAAGGGTCAAGAATGGAGTCAAAGTTTATATTTTAGAGAAAATAAAATCACTTACTTAAAATATAAATCACACATCTAAAACATATTTTAAATGAAGTTACTGCTTTTATATTTCTGGGACAATATTTCATTTTCTAGCACAAAGGTCTTGGGTAATTTTAACAAATTGTTTCAGCTTTTAAAATTGCATTGAGTGCAATATAAATTTATGAAAACCAGAGAGAATTAATAAACAATTCAAGCTAGAATAAGTCAAAATTCATAAATATGATAAATAATATTAGATATCAAAACTATCCAAAGCTAAAAGGAAATGACATTTTGCCCTATCAACTTGACCAAGTTTAAAATTGACCCCAATCCATGCTAAAGAGGACTTGCAAAAACTAGTAAAGTTATTTAATGTGACTGACACTATAAATTGATGAAATCCTTTAAGAAATATGTTTTAAACTGCATTTCAAGAAATAGTAACCCATTTCTGTAATTTGTCCTAAAATAAGAAAAAGTATACAAAGTGGCTTATGCAGCATTACATGTAGTAGGAATCGTGAGAAGTAAAATTCTTTATGTTAGAACCACACAAATCCAGTAAAATATTGCAAAACTACTAAAGTGATCATTATGTACATGATGTAACAATATGGAAAATGCTTGTACATTAAAAATACAAGAAAATAAAGTTGAATCAATGAAGATAAATACTTAAAATAAATATTTTAAAATGAGCAAAACATATATGAGGAAAATTTTTAAACACTTCTGAAAGGCATAGAGTAGACTTAAACAAATAGAAAAGCATTCCCTGATCCTAGATAAGAAAATTCACCATTAGAAATATGTCAGAGCTTCCTATGTTAATTTATAAATTCCATAAATTTAGCTAGCTATTTACAGAGTTAGATAAGCTGATAATAGTTTATTTAGATTAAAAAACATGCAAAATTATCCAGGAAAATATACACAAAACAGAAAAAAATAACCAGGAGGATGAGCTGTAATCAGATATACAATAAAGCTTCCGTAATTAAAAATTATCAGTGCATGAACAGACAAGTAGAACAGCCAAAAAAAAAGTTCAGAAATAGACCTAGTGCATATGGAAATTTTGTACATGATAAGGTAGAATCTCAAATCTATGTGGTGAAGAAGGTGTCTTATGGTTCCAACATAAGAGGGTACCATTTGGATTAAATCAACAAAACTACATTCATATTTTATACTACATGCAAGAATAAAACCCAACCGCATCAAGGATACAAATGTTAAAAAAAAAAAGAAAGAAACTATGTAAGTAATAGAAGAACATACAGATGAATTCCTTTTTGACCTTGGGGGAATAATTTCTACAAGTCAAAATCCAAAGACAATAAAAGAAAAAATTGGTAAATTTGACTACAAAAGAAATGAAAATTATGCATGCTAAAAGCACCATTAAGCAAAGCCAAAAGGCAATGCTTAAACTCGGAGAAAATACTTGCAATATATATCAAAGGCAAATGACTACTATCCTATATTAAACAGTAAAATACAGAAAAGTCTTAAAAATTTAGGGACAAATATTTTAGGGGTAAATAACCTTATAAAAACAGAAAAAGGATATGAATAGACAATTCACAAAATAAGACAAAAAGTGGGCATCTGATATTTGAGAAAATATTGAAATTTCCCCCTAATTAGACAAATTTAAATTAAAACACTGAAATGCCATTTTTTAGCTATTACATTAGCTAACATTAAAATAGTATCACATACTAATATATGATGCAGTAATTATGCTCCTTGGTATTTACACAAAGGAGACAAAACCCCATGTTCACTCAGAACTTGTGCATGCAGTTTATTGTGGCTTTACCCATGACTGCCAAAACGTAGACGCAATCAAGGTGTCTTTCGATAGGTGAATGGACAAATGAACTGTGGTACATCCAGACAATGGAATATTATTCAGTGCGAAAAAGAAAGCAGATTTCAAGCCATGGGAAAACATGGAGGAAACTTTAATGAATATTACTAAGTACAATAAGCCAATCTGAAAAGGCTACATGCTATATGATTCCAACCACCTGACATTCTGAAAACAACTAAACTATGAAGAGAATATCAGTGGTTGACACAGGGTGTGGGGAGGGAGGAATTTTTAGAACAGTGAATCTACTGTATCATGCTATAATGATGGATAAATGTCATTATATATTTGTCCAAACCCATAGGATATGCAGTACTAAGAGTGAACCCTAATGTGAACTATGAACTTTAGGTGATAATGACATGTTAACGTAAGTTCATCAATTATAACAAACACACCTCTCGGGTGGGAGATACTGATAATAGAAGAGGCTATGCCTGTGTGAGGCAGAGGATAACATATGAGAAATCTCTGTATTTTTGGTCAAATTTTGTTGTGAACCTATAACCGCTCTAAAAAGTAAAGTCTATTAAAAAACAGCAACAACAAAAAGTATCTCCATGCAGTCTGTTGGAAAGGCTACTGGGAAATTAGCATTGTCATGCATTGCTGACAGGAATGCAATTTTGCACAATCATTCTGAAAGGAAATTTATAATCTTCTAATACATTTGTCTCTTGACCCAACAATTCCATTTCTGGAAATGTACCCTGATGATACACACATAAGAATGTGCCCTGAAAATACATATGTCCACAGTTATTTCTAACTGTAGAATATCACAAAAACTTAAATGTCCATACCTAGAAAAGTGACTGAATAAATTATAGTACAACAACTTAATTAGATGTGATGGAAGGCTCCAAAAGGAAAGGTACTGTTCCCTGCAGATGCCTCTGGGTGGTGGCTAAATTGTCCCGCTCCACAGCCCAGGGTAGGAAAGGGGAAGGGGCGAATGAAACAATGGCGCCTGCCTATCGGCTCCTGTCTGTGGGGCGGGAGGTGTCCTGAGGGAGCTGGGGAGCCTGGTGCCCTGTCCGCAAGAGACTCACTGCTTGCTGGCGGCAGCCTTTCCTGGGCTGGTGTTAGCAGGTCTCTCCAGCAGCTCAGAAGCCCACCAGCAGTCCGAAAGGCAAAGGAGGGGAAATTTAGCTGTGCCATCTACCTTTGTGGCTGGTCTTCACGCCTCTGAGGGGTTTAGACCCTGACGATGCATTTCCCCTTCCAATTCTGCTCCACGACGTCTTCCTGTAGAGTCCTACATTTTCAGGCACTCTTCCTTCTGATCCTCATCCGATCTATGTTTGTGTGCCTGTTTGTTTTTTTTACTTTCATCTAAAATCTGTCTTTCTTGAGACACTCTGGCTGGTGGTTTTTCTCATCTGCCATCTTGCCCCTTTATCTCAAGAAATGTTGGCGTGGATGTGGAGAGATAGGGACACTCATACGCTGCTGGTGGGACTGCAAACTAGTACAACCTCTGTGGAAGGTAACCTGGAGATACCTCAAAGAGCTACAAGTAGAACTACCATTTGACCCAGCAATCTGATTATTGGGCATCTACCCAAAGGAACAAAAGACATTCTATAAAAGAGTCATCTGCACTCAAATGTTTATAGCAGCATAATTCACAACTGCAAAGATGTGGAAACAACCCAAGTGCCCACCAATACATGAGTGGATTAATAAAATGTACAATATATATACCATGGAGTTCTACTCAGCTACAGAAAAACAATGGTGATCTAGCACTTCTTGTATTATCCTGGATAGAGCTGGAGCCCATTCTCCTAAGTGAAGTATCACAAGAATGGAAAAACAAGCACCACATGCATTCACCATCAAATTGGTATTAATTGACTTAACTGATCAAGACTTAAGTGCACATACAGCAGTAACATTCATCTGGTGTCAGGCAGGTGGGAGGGAGGGGGGATGGGTATGTTCACACCTAATTGGTGTGGTGTACACCATCTGGGGGATGACTCAGGTGGGGCAAAGGCAATGTATGCAACCTAAACATTTGTATCCCCGTAATATGCTGAAATAAAAAAAAAAGAAAGAAATTACACATGGGTCCACTCACTTGCACAAAAGAAATATGGGAAAGATCCAGAAACTAAAATGTTTGGCTACTTACAGAGGGATCATTGAAAGCAGTAGAGAGAAGTGACAAGAGAGAATGGGGTAGGAGGAGGTAGTGGCACAACTTTGGGTGCACACTTGTGTGTAGCTCTGACTCTTAGAACCACAGTAATGTTTCACATATCTCCCCAGTTAATCAATTATTAAAATCAACCATAATGGAGGGCAAGAACACAAAAATGTAATAAAACAGCACCAAATGAGCCTAATTGTGTTACAAATGAATTGCAAAACCAACCTGAAGTAATGGAGAGGACAATAACTCATGTAAATAACTTTGGAAACGAGGTTTCAATTGGATTCTGTAGGTCTAAAAATGAAAATATCTGTACACAACTACACTGAATTCGTCACAGAGGTGTGAGTTAGCAATTCTGTAACATCTTTAAGTGTACATCATAAACATATACATATACACACATATATGTACACACAAAAATAAATATTAATGTGTTTTTCTGTATGTTTGGGTTAGCATACATGCATACATTTCTTAGCTCTGTCTGCTGAGGGGGCTGGGAACAATGAAAGTTCAGTAACAATGAGCACAACTAGCACCTAAATCCTAGTTCCTACATACCAATCTCCAAAAGAACCAGGACTCCTTGCAGAAGTGGTTGATTTCAGGGCCAGGGCCAAGAAAATACAAGATGAGGCTAAAACAACTTGCAATGTCATAAATAATGGAGTATTCTGAAAAGAATGGGGGCATATCAAAGGAGCACAGGAGCCAACTTGAAGGGGGCTCTTATGGCCAAATGTAGAACAATCTGAGCAACAAAATAAATAGTATTGGATTATAACCCATAGAACAAAATAAATATTCATGAACCCATACTAATCTAAATAATTGAATGAATAAATAAATGTCAAAAAAGAATCAGTTATTTCTCATAGAAGAATTCTATTAATACATATAAAAAGAGGGAAATGCAAAATTACCACTGGACCAAAACCACAGTAATTATTGCAGACAAGATCTACCAATGCATGCTAAAATTACTGAGCACAGTTTTGAAGAGAACAGGATATTTGCATAGCTTCAAAGTGTCTTCCCCAAGATGTTTATTATCATCCCCAGGAAATAAAGAAAAAAATAGTAACTTTGCAGTGGACAAAACCAGCAGATAATACCTTAACACAGAGATAAGGTTATCATCACCAGGAGTGAGACATAACATCACGAGCCCCATGACAATATGCACTGAGAAGGACACAACTCTACTTCTGTGGTGTTTCTGCTGAAAATGCAAAACTTCATTCTAAGCATGAAAAAATTTCAGACAACCCCTAATTGGGAGACATTCTATAAAATACCTCTCCAGTAGTCATCAAAAGTGTCAGGATCTCAAAGCCAAGGAAAGACTGAAGCACTGTTACAAATTGGAGGTGACCAAGGAGACATAAGAACTAAATATAATGTTGGATTCTGGGTTAGAGTATTATACTCATAATAGTATAGCTGGTTTTGATCATTTTAATATAATTATGTAAGAACCTAACATTAGGGGATGTTGAACAAATTCCTTGTATTATTTTTGTAACTTTTCTATAAGTCTAACATTAAAGCATAATTGAAAGTTTAAAAAATGAATCAATACTATGATTTCCCAGGTCTGTAGCTAACTAAATAATTGATATTTAACATTTGGATAAAAAATTTAAAAGAACATAGAAGAGTCAAAATAGGTGTTGAAATAACAGATATTCAAAGAATATATATGATATATATACACACATATATTAACATTTATGTATTTATATGTGTCTGTAATTCTGGACATGGTCAGGTCAGGTCTAACCATTGCTACCGGTATCACAACAGGAAAGGACAGGAACATCTACAGGTAAAAGCTAGTGCGGGTTTTGGAAATGAGAGTGTGTAATTCATAGAATCACAGCATCAGAGACTTCAAATTTGTCAGGAACCTTACAAAAGCTTTGGCCGATATAAGATTTCACATAAATAATTAAACAGTAACCATTGGCCCTGAATATTCTGTAATATCCCATCTGCTGTCCTCATTTTAAGCTCATCTGACTCACTCTCTACCTTTGTTTTCTGAAAGGTGTTTCATGCACTTTTTATTGAAACCATCCCTAAGATGTTTCTCATTCTTTTAACTTCTTCAAACCTACTATTAGTTGGAATATTGTATCAGGGACTACCTGACTAAAATAAGAACTGAAAATACATTTTGATTGTTAACCTAGTACTATATGCATCTTTATAAAGAATCCAGTGTTAGTCTCAGGCAATTAATTGCAATTAATGGTGGAATGGTAGCTGCTACAATATTTGCTTGGTGTAGATTTTTGAGAGGAGAGAAAATTATTTCATATTATCCTCAAAAACATATATATATGTAAAGATCACAGTGCTTTTTTTTCATTGGAAATCTTATTTTTTCTCCAGCAAAGAGAGAACACCAATAGAATTCTTTTTTAGGAAAAGTGAAGCCTGAGACATTAAAGTTTATAATTTATAAAACCAGAAACATTTCTAAGAAAGCAAAACAAAAAATCAATTTCTTTTTGCTCCCTCAAAAGGGAGGTAGCCAGTGCTTATTTTTCCTGGTAAAAAGAGTGAGGTATGTGTGAGATATACTTTTAAGGGAGAGAGAAGAGTGGGTTCTCATAGCTCCTTAACCCACACCCCACACCCCACGCACACTCTTCCCCAAATGCTTGGGTGATGCTGCATGTGTAAGTTTTATAAGTTGCAACCTATTTCTGTAGATAGTTTCTGGGTCATTTTATATTAGATTTTGCTGACATGTGGCTACCTAGCTTGTATGAAAGTTATTTCACTGGCTGGGAGAGGTCAAGAGAGCCTGAGCCTCAGTTGCCTACCGTAAAGTATCATTAAATATTGGTGCTACTGTTTGGTTGCCAAACTATATAACTGCAGATTGCATGGCACTCCTTTCTTTGATCAAAGCTTTAACCTTGTCAAATTCCTTTACATTCCTGTGCTACAATAAAACTGTTCTTCTCTCAGACCTTTTGCACTTGCCATTTCTTCTACCAGGAATGATCTGCTAGCTCTTCCCAGGGCTGGTCCTTTTCTCAAGTTCAGCACAAATATTATTTTATCAGTCAGGCTCTCTTTACATAACACTCTATCCAATGTGGCCCCATCCCATCCTTAGAAGTGATTTTCTGTTACAAAACATTATTTTTTCAAGGTGCTTATCACATTCCAGGATCATCTATCTAATTTTTTTTTTCTGGTTTAGCTTCCCCATGAGAAAGTAAGCTTCATAAGAGAAGAGCCAGTTTTGTTTACTCTGCCTAGACACTGTCCAAACAGCAATACTGTGAAGTTGAAACTGTTACTATTTTACAGTTGAGAAAAATGTTTCAGAGGCTAAAAGACATGCCTAGGGTCACACAGCAAGTGAGTGGTAGAACTCAGAATTCATAGAGAAAGGAACCCTTGACCACTTTATTAAACTTTAAGGAATAAATAAAATTAAGTACATAAATACCTGATACATAGCACTCAATAAGTGACTATGGTTATTAGTTTGATCTCATCCTCAAAATCACTGCAGGAAACCAAAGTATACTTTATGCCCATTTAATAAATGAGAGAACAGTTGTTACTCAAAGGGTTAAATGATTTGCCAAAGGAAGTGGTACAGCTTGGGTGACCAGTTTATTTGGATTTGCTAAGACTTTCCAGGTTTTAGAACTGAAAATTTCCTTCCAGGGAAAATTTTTAATGCCTGGTATCTTAGTCCATTTGGGCTACTATATTAAAACACCTTAGTCTGGGCAATTTATAAACAAGAAAACTTATTGCTCCCAGTTCTGGAGGCTGGGAAGTCAAGATTAGGGCACCCGCAGATTTGGTGTCTGGTAAGGCTCCATTCTTAATAGACGGCTCTTTCTTGCTGAGTCCTTACTTGGCAGAAGGGCAAACAAGCTCCCACAAGGGTAGTAATCCCCTTCATGAGGGTGGAGTCTTCATGACCTAGTCACCTCCCAAAGGCAGCACCTCTTAATACCATCACATTGGAGGTTAGGTTTTAACATATGAATTTTACCGGGACATAAACATTGATACCATGGCACCTGGTAAACCAGAACAGTTGGTCAGCCTAGTAGAGTCCATGTTGAAATCAGCTATATTTGATTTCCAAACCCTTTCTCTTTACTTCCCAATATTATAGACAGGCATGTGCTTCAGGACCTTTCTATGTTAAATTTAATTAAATTGATTGAATATCATTCTCTTCCCTCATACATAGACTATATGTAGCAGCTCCCCGGAAATATCAGAAAAATTGGAAGTGCTTATTTTAAAACATATGCATGGAAACAGTATGGTATTAAATCGATCCTTAGAATCCCAAAAATTGTATATTTGCAAGTATAGTATCAAGTATGAAGGAAAAGTTGGCCCAATCTCAAAGCCAAGAGAACAGCCATGTTGAAGGGAACCGAGTTACAGCTTCTAGCATCTCCAAGCTTTAATTTAGGGCTTTTTAGAAAGAAGAAGATGTCCTGCAAGCTTCCTCTGAGCCTACTGTAGGAGTTTACATAAATGAGCACAGTAACTCTACATGATAAAAGGCTGGCTGCCTGACAATACCTCCTCACAGTTGAGTTTCAGTGTCACCATCAAAGGGACATTAGGGATGAAGGGAGGGTTTTCTTGGGCAAAGGACTAGGAGCTTTCATTGCTTTTCAAAAGCTGAAGTGCAGAGAGAAGGAGGACACAGGGAATTATTTAAAGTAAGTTGGGTTTGGATATTAGCTCCCCATGCCTCTTGAAATTTTAAAAATCTTTTTAATTTATTTTATAATATCAGATGAAAGAATATGCCCTTTCTGGTAGGATAAATTAAAGAACTGAAATAATTATACTTGGAATTCTGCACTGCTTCTTAGCTTTGATGATAAAGAATATCTTCTAAAGGCACTGAATGCCCAGACCAATTTTCCACACTTTTTATAAGCACAAGGTAACTGTAAAACCTGATTCGTTTACTTAGAAACTGTCTAAATGTTTATTTTCTGAATAATAATCACATTGAGTTCACAACTATTAGCTTATTGACCCTCACAAGTTCGTGGAGGATGGATTTTATGATTTTAATTTTACAGCCCCTCATCTAAAAAGATTAAAGAAAGGAAGGGGAAAAAGGAAAGGAAAAGAAAATGAAAAGATAAGTCTTAAAAAATAAAAGTTTCTGAGTGTTATTGAGCAGCTATGTACTTCTTTGTATATCTCAGCTATGCCTAGAGAAAACCTCAGTCTTTAGGGTCACATTCAAAGTAACACTATCATTCTAACAGTAAATTATCATAACTTATCCTACTTATGAGTAAAGCAATGTGAAAGAAATGTGCTCCCTTGCTAAGTCAAATTTTTTATGAAAGTTTATAGAAGTAAGAACCAGGAGCTTGACATCTGTGATAAAAGGGAGAAGGGGAGATTTTAACTCATACTCTAGTTTTCATATCTGAAACTTTTGGAAGAGAACAAGAGTGAAGTTACTACCCCCTCAAATATGTATTTTTTGTGGCTGTACATATGTATTGCTGAATTGCTTTTTAAAGGGCTTTACTAATGTATACTGTTCCTTAAATGTATGTGTGGATTTCACTAAATTTACACCAGCCTGGGGTTGAGTAACATCACTGAGGGGCTAAGAGATAATCTATTTATTCACACCTGATGCAATTCCCATAATATAAGTAATTTCTGTTTGAGAATGTCTTGTACATCTTTTTGATACTTATAAAGTACCCTCTAAATGTCTGGCCATCCTCTTTATGAAGGAAGTGGTCAAAATATGGTTGTGCATAGCATAGACTTAAATATTTCCTAAAACTAGTTTCAGATAGCTTTTTAGTATATTTTTTCCAATATATATACGTGTGTACATATCTATTATATACACACAAACATTTATTTAAGGGAGTAATTTTTGTTTTAAATTAGTATTGATTCAATACTACTTTTCTACAGTTTGGAAGTAGGGAAGATAAGATTTTGAGACCTTTAGTGAAGTGCAAACTGAGTAAGAACAGCCATTGTTGTGTTTACCATTATTTTTTTTCTTAAATAATGTATGGAAGTAGTGTTTTCTAGGTTGAAGGTGATGTTTCTCATGTAAAATGTTTTAGAATGTGAAGATTTTCACCAAGGAAACAAAGCAAACTTGTTTCAACTTCCTAATAGACAAACCACCATAACCTGGATTCCTGGGTTTATGGTGGGGGGTATGGGGGGTGGAAAGATATTCCTATAATCATATGTTAATTTTACATAACTCTCTATACAAACAAGGAGGAAAGGGTAATCCCATCATTGAACATATTTTCTGATTTGAAGAGAAGTAGAAAAATGGCAGAATTTGAAAGCTTTTAGAATGCATTAAAATGCCTTAAATTGTGCTTTTTAATGCTTCACATCTGATCAAACCTAAGTAATAACTTTTTATCCACTTCTCCTATTCCAATAATATTTCATTTGGAAAAATTCAAAATCATTAACTTGACAGAGATACTTTTTCCACTGAAAGGAATTAATTGTTCATGTAATTGTGGGGAGTCCCCTCTCCAAAGTCATCATTAGCAACACTTCTGTATTTCCTTACGCCATAAACCACATTCTTGAGAGTTACACCAATAGCCTTCACTTCAAAGTATACAAAGAATTCTTAAAGCTCAACACTATGGAAACAACCTGATCGAAAAATGGGCAAAAGACATGAACAAACATGTCCCTGAAGAATCCATACACATGGCAAATAAGCATATGAAAAGATGCTCCACATCATACGTCATTAGGGAAATACAAAGTAAACAATGAGACACCATTATGTGCCTATTAAGATGACCCAAATCCAGAAAACTGACAATGCCAAATGGCAGCGAGGATGTGAAGGAACAGGAACTCTCATTCATTGACAGTGGCAATGCAAACCGGCATGGCCACTTTTGAAGACAGTCTGGCATTTTCTTACAAAACTAAACATACTCATACCATACGATCCAATAATCATGCTCCTTGGTATTTTCCCAAAGGAGTTAAAAGCCTACATCCACATAAAAACCTATACACAGATGTTTATGGCAATTTTATTCATAATTACCAAAACTTGGGAGCAACTAAGATATCCTTCTATAGTTAAAGGGATAAATAAACAATTACTACATTCAGACAATGGAATATTAGCTGTTGTTAAATAGAAATGAGCTTTTGGGGGAGGCCAAGATGGTGAACTAGAAGCAGCCTGCATGAGCTATGCTCCAGGAGAGGACCAAAACTGCAAGTAGATGCTCGCCTAGGGATAGAACCTCTTGGGTCCAACGTAGTAAATCATCAGAGAACCAACAAGAGACACTCAGAGTGATGGAGATGGGGCAGGCATTTCCACTCACCATGATCGGAAGGTACCTGAAGAGATGTCTATACATGGGGAAGGCATAATGGAGAGAACCCCAGGGCCCCGTGCTCCTCACACGGACACTGAGCTGTGAGGGGCCACCCACCACCACCGCAGGCTTCCGTGCTGGTGGGAACTGCTTGGAGACTGTATACTGAAGTCTCATCAGAGAGCAGGGTCAGCAGGGGCCCTCCAGCCTCGGTTCCCAGGTTGCTATGGCTGACACCACTCTGAGCTCTCAGGTCCATCCGAAGCTCCTGGTTTACACGGTAATCAGCTTCACTGCAGCTGCCCCAGTATTGCCACTTGCTGGGTAGGGAAGGGAGCAGGGAGAGCAGATGCTCTCGAACACCAGAACACCAGTGACTGGGAGCAACGTTCCCACCCACACACCCCCAGAACTTGAACAGAGCTCGAGAGATTCTACAGTGGCAGCCTCAGTGGGACCTGGGTGAGGAAAGAGCCCACGTGGCAGGCCACGTCCCCACAGACCCACTCATCGTGCAGCCACCTGCAGCCACCGCCTAGATAGACTCATCAAACAACCACTGTCATGCTGTGATGGAAGAATAAAGGACCATCTTTAAGAATTCAAGAATGTTACAAATTATGAATGATTCAAAATTATTAAACAGCAGAGATACAATAGTAGCATTATTCTTAAGAAAACCCAGCAATGAGGAGGTACGTTCTGGAGCTTTTATTCTGGTTATTGCCCATCTACTTCTCTAGCACAGATGCAGTCAGGGTCTGCCTTTTCTCCGCTTGCATTCTAATAAAGAGCTGATAATGAAAAGGAGTTCGTTGTTAGAGAGCCTTGAAGATTTATATGTATTTTAAAGTTTTGCAGAAAAACAGATTTTAATTCTCACCTCTGGGTTTTATTTCGAAACCTGTTCCTTTAGTAGACTCAGATTTTTGTCTTTGCTATTTGCTCATCTCTAGCTGCAGTCACCTCCCAAATTAGCATCTCTGAGTAAATTCAAATAACTTTTTAAAAGCTCTTATGGCCAAAATTTTCATAGTGAGACAGCGTGAAATGAAGAATTAGAGCAGTTATTTGAATACTGTATTTGGAAAAGTAAATGTTCTCCAGGAGAAAAAATACAGTGACTTAAGTTGTCTCACTTTAGGGATGGCTTCAGTTATAAGATCTGGAGATCTGGTCTTCACAGAAATGGAATTTTATGTCCTGTGCGTGGAGAGTACAATGATGGTTATTCTCATAATGGTGACTCGGAGGCATTCTAAGAATTGAGGGAATTTTTGAATCACACCATTGTACAATAAAATTCAGCAGGATCTTAACATGTAACATTATAGTGGGTTTTTTCCAAATTACAAAAGGTTTTAAAGTAAGGGATTGGAGGCTTACACAGCTAGTGAAGGGGTGGGGAAGTGAAGGCTAAAGAAACAACCCAAAGTCTTAGCCTCAGCGTCAAAGCAAGTGGTTGTTGGGAGTGGAACTGAAAGTTTCCGCAGATCTCAGAACTTCTGGGCATCTCTTAATGACTTTTATCTATCTGAGGTTCCAATGTGGAGGATTATCAAAAGTTCACTTGAAAGCTGTTTCAAACCTTCTGTCTAGTCCTGCATCTCCCTGCCCTTTATTCCTCCCAGATGTCACAACTGGATTCCAATACCTGCCTTTCAGATACTCTCACCTAGAACCATATGCAAAAGCCAGTTCTGGGAAAGGTAGCTCCCAATTCCTCCTCCACACTGAAGAGAAAAACCTTAGAAAAAGCTGGTGGTGATGCTCAGTGAAAACAGGTATTTAAGCGCATGCACCATGATCTTACCTTCCCAATAGCTATTTCTTTCAGTTTGAATGCCCCAATCCAATATATCTGCATACATACTTAGCAAAGTAATTGCAAGCCTGATGTACATGCCTGAATTATTTATTTTTACAGATGCTTACAAAAATTTGAAATTTAAATGGAAAGAAACAAAGAAAAAGCAAGAGAGAAAGAAAGAAGTAAAAGAAAAAAAAAGAGAAAGGGCTTACTGAGCTTCTTGGATCCGCAGATCATTGGCTTTCATTAAATATCATGAAATTAAATTTGTGGCCATTATTTCGTCAACTCTTTCCTTGCTTTCACCCTCTCTTCTCCTTCTGGGACTTTCATTACACATATATATGCTTGATAGTGTTCCACAGATCTCTGAGATTCTGTTTATTTTTCCTCAAATTTTTTTCTATCTTATTTTCAGATAATTTGTATTACTCTATCTTCAAAATCACTGATTCTTTTTTTTTCTTGACCGTATGAATCTATAGGTGAGCTTCTTGAATTTTTCATTTTAATTATTTTACTTTTCACATTGAAGTTTCCATTTTCTTCCTTTTGTAATTGTTATCTCTTTAATAACAGCCTCTATTCATTATAGAGTCATTATCATTACAATTTCCTTTAATTCTTTAAACATGGTATTATTTAGTTATTTAAACATATTCAAAACAGCTTCTTTGAAGTTTTTGGTTGATAAATCCAAAAGCTGGGTGAGGGATGCTTAAACAGTTTTTATTGATTGCTTTGTTGTAATTCAGTTTGAGTCCAAAAACTTTAAAACTAGGGGAAGGGAACACAAGTGCAAGTCCCAGGGCCGGAAGGCCCAAGAACCAGGAGCTCCAATGTCCAAGGGCAGAAAAAATTGATGTCTCAGCTTAAGGAGAGATGGGGAGAAGGGGAGAGAGGGGGTAGCGGTCGGGAGAGAGAGAAAGAGAGAGAGAGAGAATTTGCTGTTATTTTACATTTTTGTTCTATTTGGGCCCTCAATGAGTTAGATAATGCCCACCCATATTGGTGAGAACGAACCTTTACTCAATCTGCTAATTCATATGCTTATCTCTTCCAGAAACACCTTCACAGTGAACCCAGAAATAATGCTTTCCCAGCTACCTGACCACTCCTTAGCCCTGTCAAGTTGACACACAAAATTAAACATTACATACCTATATACATTTTTTTCAGTTATGCATCACTTAACAACTGGGATACATTCTGAGAAATGCATCCTTAGCCAATTTTGTCGTTGTGCAAACATCCCAGAATGTATTTACACAAACCTAAATAATACAGCCTACTACACACCTAGGCTATATGGAATAGTCTATTGCTCCCAGGCTACAAACCTGTACAGTGTTTTACTGTACAGAATACTGTAGGCAATCACAGCACAATGGTGAGTATTCATGTATCTAAACATATGCAAACATAAAAAGGTGTAGTAAACACATGGTATAAAAAATAAAAGATGGCACACTTGTGTAGGGCATTTACCATGGATGGAGCTTGGAGGACTGGAAGTTGCTCTGGGTCAGTGGAGTGAGAGAGAGGTGAGTGAATGCGAAGGCCAAGGACACTACTGTACACTACTGCAGACTTTACAAACACTGCACACTGAGACTATACTAAATTTGTAAAATATTTTTTCTTTAATAATAAATTAGACTTAGCTGACTGCAACTTTTTTACTTTATAAACTGTTTAAATTTTTTTTAAACTTTTCAACTCTTTTGTAATAACACTTAAGACACAAACATTTTACAGCAGTAGAAAAATATTTCCTTTCTTTATGTCCTTATTCTATATGCTTTTTTCTATTTTGAAAATTTTTACTTTTTAAACTTGTTTTGTTAAAAACTAAGACACAAACACACACATTAGCCTAGGCCTACACAGGGCCAAGGTCATCAGTAGCACTGTCTTCCACCTCCCTATCTTGTCCCACTGGAAGGTCTTCAGGGACAACAATATGCATGGAGCTATAATGGATGATAACAATGACTTCAGGAATACCTCCTGTTTGACAGTTAACTTTTTTTTTAATAAGAAGAAGTAAAGCACTCTAGAAATAAAGATAAAAAATATAGTATAGTAAATATATAAGCCAGTAATATAGTTGTTTATTATCATTATCAAGTATTATGCACTGCACATAATTGTATGTGCTAGACTTTTATACGACTGGTAGTGCCAACATCACCAAAAACATGTGAGGGATGCCTTGCTCTGTGACATTATGTCTGCTACAAAGTCACTAGGTTTTTCAGCTCCATTATAGGGACACCGTAGGTATGTGCAGTCCATCATTAACCAAAAAGTCATTATGCAGCACATGACTATACATATATCTCAGCATACACACACACACACACACACACACACACACACCACAGTATATATACAGATACAATAAATCTTCACTTACCATCATCGATAAGTTCTTGGAAGCTGTGACTTTAAGTGAAATGAATGAAACCAATTTTTTTCTTCAGCATTATAATGAAATGATATTAAAGAAAACGATTTTATTTGAGGATCTGCTATATGTCATTTTGCTTAAAGTTGCAGTTTCCAAGAACCTATCAATGATATTAAATGAGTATAGTGTATATATCTTAGTGTATATAAATCTCTCTAGATATATTTTTGCTCACATATGTGTGTGTGTGTTTGTGTGTGTGTGAAGAGAGAGAGAGAGAGATAGATTGATTTGTGGTAAGGAATTGGCTCACAAGATTATGAAGCCCAAGAAGTCCCAGGATCTGTGTAGGTCCAATTCATACCCAAAGGCCCGAGAACCAAGAGCAGCAATGGTCTAAGTCCCATTCTGAGGGTAGAGCTAAGGCAGTCAGGCAGAAAATGCAAATTCTCCCTTCCTCCACATTGGGGAGGGCTATCTGCTTTACTCAGTCTAAAGATTTAAATGCTGATGTCTTCTAGAAACACCTTCACAGCTACGCCCAGAAATAATGTTTAACCAAATTCCTAGGCACCCCATGACACAGTCAACTTGACACATAAGATTAAGCATCAAATAACTTTAATAATAATGCTCTAAATCCTGTGTACCCTTACAGGCAGTGACACTGAAGCTGCTGGATTTTACAGCCCACCCCTCCCTGGTGAATTATCATGGAGCTAGTAGGGGGCCGGGAACAGTTCTGGGCAAGAACCCCACAGCCTCATGCCATTCCTACCCGAATTTAGTGATACTCATGAATAAGTGCTACTCACATTCATGGACAACTTTGATTGATTTGCAGATTTTTAGCAATCTGCAATGACTGGCAGTTTTGCTCAGCTTTATGGTTGCATTTTATTTGAGGAGAGGATTTGATAACTTCCTAATTCCATCATGTCTGGAAGGAAATCTTATTAACTATAAATTTATCCAGAGTGTATAAAATAACTCCTTTTCAAAATATTGCCGTGCTATTCCAAGCCTGCAAGGAAAGACAAAGAGACTAAAAATGGATATATTACTTCATAGAAGATTATTGTGAAAAGAACTGGTACTCTGACTCAAATGAACCTAGGGTTGAATCTTGACATTAACTTCCTGCTGTATGAACTCTGGGAAAAAGCTTAAACTTTCTGAGCCTCTTCTGTAAAATGAGATTTTGAAGACTGAATGGGATATAATACATACTTGATGCTAGTTTTCTTATTTTACTCCTTTTCTTCTTTGCTTCACATAGATAAGGTAGGCATGTTGTATATGAAATTGCCTGACTTCATTTCTGATGTTTAAAGATTGCATTAACATGTGCATTTAGTTATCAGTATTCAAAAAGTGCATGGCTGGGGTTATTGGTAATTTAAAAGACACAATAGAGAAATAGTTTCTGAAGCAACCAACACCCCTCTGGTTTGATGCCCAAAAATGCAGTCCTTCTTTTGTGTTTTTACAAGCTCTACATTGATTTATGTTTGTAAATGTACTTTTGGTGGTTTTCTTGGGCTGTATTCCCAATGTCTTTCTTTAGATAACTATTGTATACACATTTTTTGCAATATTTTCTAAGTGTTAAAGGGAAGAAGGAATGAAGAGGATAAAATGCATGTTAGTTTTTGTGGGATAAAATCCAGATCAACTTATTCTAGTAGATAATTTTTTTTTCCATTTTCTTTTGGTAGGTTATACGCATTGACATCATTACAGCCCTGTCTCCATTTCTTCTTTGAATTAACTCACTCAACCACAGCTAATTACTAGATTAGTATTTCAATTGTAAGCATTGATCAGGAAGCATGACCAGGAAGTACAGCAAAAAAAGGTAAAAAAGATAATCTAGCTGCACATTTTTGATATTCATTTTTCTGGATCTTGCCGTATAATACATGTTTTATGTATTCCCAAATATGTTAGACATTTGAGAACAAAATCACCTTTTCCTCATTTCTATTAAATATTAACAGTAAAAGACATATGATTTTGTTTCTCCTTTCTTGTAAGAGAGAGTACCAGACATCAAACATCAACCTAGTTTTGTAGAAACACGGGAACTGGAGTGGAAACAGGCTACACATCATGTTCTGTTCTTCACCAGCTATAGGATCTTGTTTAAGTAAATCAAATTCTCTGAAATGATACCACTTTCAATAATATGGTGGTTTAATCCTTAAGTTTTCTATTCAATAACAGACTATGATTATGTAACTATTGTATATTCATCTAACTTTTGCTGATGCCTACTCTAAATATTTTTTAAATTAAATGCTGTTATTGATATTTGTTGTTTTCCTAACCATATTGAGGATTGGCTGGTATGTTTGTTTCACTGGGGGTTGGATATTGTCTTCCAGAGATATGATTTAAGATTTCAGGAAGCTAGACTTGATTCTGTTGAGACTGGGACTTCGCTTTTTTATAGTCTCCTATGAATAATCATTTTATAGTGGTAATTGTGAACTTCTCCATTAACCACATACATGTATATTCCTCTGATCCTAATCTTAAAACTCTGGAGCATCTTGAGATGTATTACTTCATTTAGAAAAAAATTCTCCTCTCAGTGTACTAAAGTGCATCCCACCACCCTGAAAACATTGAATGCATTTTAAATGCTTCTGATTTACATCCAATGATTAAAATAGCCATGGAGAAAACAAGCCATCGGCCAGATCCCATACTGGATTCTTCCATTTGCTTAGCTCAATCATGACGCCAGCCAAGAGTGAAGTGAAAAAAATCAAATCCTTGACTCATTCACTTTCGGTAATGTGTGGGAACAATGAGGAAGAAAAGCAGCCTGTTACAGGACTCACCCAAAGAATGAGCTTGTTTGCACATTTTAACCTCACGTAGTCTCAATCTTGCTAATGCTTTCATTTGGCAGCTTCACACACAAAAGTGAAAGACATAAAATCCACAATTTTAGCGCAGCTGTTTCCTACTTCCTTCACAACGTTATTTAAACACCTTGTGACTTCAGAAGAAGGGGCAGATGGATGATTTTCCAAACGGATTATCTCCTGTCTGCTGTGTCATTTCAGAAGCACTTACTAATTGGCAGACTAATCTTTCAGAATTACCTTTCACGATCCGGATATTTAAAAACTATACTCATTCTCCATTCCTATGTTTACATTCTTAAATCCTGAGTATACCTAGAAGCAGAATGATTGTGAGAAATATAGACTCAGGCTTCATATTAAAAAGCAAAGAGGATATTAAATGCTGTGAAATCCTTCTGAAAAATCTGTTCTTAGGTTGGGAGTTGCAGAACATGTCTTCAGGATTTAAGAGTTGAAAAAATGTTGTCAAAGAATTTTCATTTTCTTTTTTTATAAATAGTAAGATATCCAAATATATGTTTGAAATATAATTTTGAGGATAAAAAGTCCATATTTATATTAAAGTCCAGAGGAAACTGAATTATATTTTGGTAATATAAACACCCAATAAAGCAGTCATTTCTAGCAAAGCAAATATCACCAATAGTGTCTGTCAGTGTTGAAGTTAAAAAAATCCTATATTTAGGTATGATTTCTTTAAATAGTTAAAATTTAATGGTATGTCAAACCACAAATTGCTTTAGGGAAATTATATTTTAATATTAATTTTGTTTATGTCTAATTGCTATGAAGAATTCTAAATCATTTTCCTCCCAACCTACGTACTCTGAAATTTTCTGCTTTCAAAATTTGCAGAAAGACAACATATGATCTTTCTCTCCAATTTCAATCACTGTAATGCTAGTTAGGCTTTTATTTCTTGTGTAAACTGCCTTTTATTTAATGGAATCTGTTTCCCAGGTGTTAAATTTTCCAAAAGAGTAATTTTCCTTATTTTAACTCCTGGCCTTCTGGGATTGGTCTCTCTTGTCTGGTTACTTGCATATAAAAAAGTTATTTTCAATTCAAGTCTATAACCTATTTTCCACTGTTTGTAGATAATGCTATGTGGTGGAAACTAATATAGGTCTTCGTTATTTTTTTCTTCAAAAGTGATATTATTTTGAATTCAATTCCGTAGTTATTAATGATAGCATCTAATTCAAAGATGATAGATTTTCATAGATAACAGATCAAGTCTATTAATTTAGGACAAATTTCTGTTTCAAAGGACTGGAGTAAAAGATAATTATACTAGTAGATTCCTATTGTCATTTGAGCAGTAATTCATGCGGCATCATAAAAATTCAGACTGATATAAACATTCATTACTGAACCATAGTCTTCCTTTTTCATTTTATATATGTATGTGTGAAAGTCTTGTAGAATATGTTCTATATAAATGTGTCCCTTTTTATACTGTTAGGTCACCACCTGTTCAAAGAGGGGATGCTGTGATGAATCTTTTTACCCTAAGTCACAAGAAAACAAGATTTCTTTCTTTCTTCTTTATATTGGCTACAAGTATGTATATTTAGCCAAGAAAGAATTGAATATATCTTCCTGTTACATTTTTTCCACATCTGCAAGGCCCATGCTTAGAAGATTTAATTTTAACAAGATTTCCTCTTATCGTGAACAGGTTATGACAGAAGCCAAAAACTGAAGTCTAGTTTGTTATCTTCTGAAGTAGAACATAATTTTATTTTGGAATTTCTGTTTCTTTGCTTTTCCATTCTCTTCTTTCCTTCTTGCCTCCCACTTTCCAAGACTTTTCTATCATCTTTTCTTCGCTCTTTGTAATCTCTCTGATACTTCAAAACCCAAATACCTCCATGAAACTTTTCTTTAAAATTTCAAGCAGCAGCTGTGTCTTCCCAAATCTGAACTACCATAGAAGTACTCATGATTTCTATTTACAGGTGAGATTAAAATTTGTTAAACAGTGACTCCTATATAGTTGCTATTTTTAATCTCTTATGATTTCCAGTTTACTTCTGGTTTTTCTAATTTGGTAAAATAATAAAATGATTCCTCAGGTCAAGATGGCTGACTAGAAGCACCCAGCACGTGCCTTCTCCTTCACCAAGGACCAAACAAGAAATAGAAAGCCAGGTGTCAAATGGAGTGTTTAGGGGAGAACACTGGAATTCAGAAGGAGAGGGAAGTAAAGCAATAATCAGGGATGGCTTGGAGCTGGGAGGGACTCCCTATGCAGGGAAAAGGCAAGCAGGAAATGCCCAGAAGTCTAGTTTCCACCACCGACATACACAGACCTAGCTACAGGTGAGCCTCTTAGCAATCACAGGCAACAAAAGCAAAAATAGACAAATGAGACTATATCAAATTAATAATATTTTGCACAGCAAAGGAAAGAATCAACAGAGTGAAGAGACAATCTGTGCAATGAGAGAAAATATTTGCAAACTATTCATCCGACAAGAAACTAATACTCAAAATATGCCTATTGAACATACATTAAATCTGTGGGATTTCTATTTTTTCTTCCATCCCTTAATTTGATCCTTCCTTCTTTTCTTCATAATCCATTAGCATTCCTTAAATAAAAAAGGAATGGTTAAGGTAAAAAATAAATCATGCCCAAAGAAAAGGGAATCTTTATTTTTGGAATAATTTAGTAATGAAATGTACAATACTCTTCCATGGGAATACATAATATTAAGTTGATGTTCTCCTTTCAGCTGCTTGGATTTTAAACCACTTGAACCATACTCTTGATTTCGAAAGTACTCTTTCGCCATCACTTTCATCAACATGTCTCCCAATACTGAAGTGCAAAAATGTACCAAATGAACACCAAAATGTAAGAGAATATCCTTTATCTTATAAGGACAATTTTTTAAAAACGTCTGTATATATTTATCCCTATCTATCTTGCTGTTTATAATGTATTCAAGTTGCACACTCATAAACCTGATACAAACCTTCCTCTAGCTCCCCATCCCAACCTTCCCCCAAACACACACACACACACACACACACACACACACA
>CAUYSK010015656.1:0-29125 GCA_963575035.1 Avahi laniger | reverse complement strand
GGGCCTGGTGCTGCACGTCTGTAGACCCAGCTACTCTTGAGGCTGAGACAGGAGGATCCCTTGAGCATAGGAATATGAGGTTGCAGAGAGCTATGACAGGGCCACTGCACTCCAGCCTGGGTGATAGAATGAGACCCCGTTTCTATTTAAAAAAAAAATAGAAAAGAAAAGAAAGAAAAGAAAAAGCTATATCAGAATAAAAAATAAGTAGCCACCTGTCAAAGAACATCTTTCTTATCATAAAATATATTTTTATTATAATTATATTCCCAGTAAGTTTTATCCTGTTAGGGGCATATGCCAAATGTAGGAAAGTTTCCCAGAATACCACCTGTTTACATTGTGATTCTCATTTTTCCTGCCGCCCACCGGCTAGCTTAGGCAGGAGTGCTTCTGATGACAGCACAATCAGCAGTACTGGACATGCTGCTGACCATGTGTTCTGTCCCCGATGGCTCCAGTACACATAGTGCCTTTGAAAGAGCTATTCACAGCCAGCAGCTCAGTTTCCAGGACAGATCACACATCCACACCCAACCCTGCCCCTCCAACACACACAGCTTTGACACCATTTATCACTGAAATATCTTTTTCTAATAGAAGTAGATTGATTTTCTTAGATAATTATAATTTGCTGTGAAGTTATGAGAATAAGTTGAAAGCATAAATCTATCATGCAGAGTAGGGAATTGATACCTGTATACTACCTGGGTTTGCTACTTCTGTTGCTGAAAATCGGGAGTTCCCAATGTATTTGTTCCTTTTTAAATTAATCATGTCATCTGTTTCCATTATCTTTCAAGTAAGATAGTCTAGAATGGAGACCTTGTTTACAAATGGTACTCAAAATTTTTCCATTAATTTCTAATTGTGGTGGGCTGATGCGGGTTTAGTATAGAGATCACAGTGTCTGAGTCAAATGCAGAAGATATGGAAGTCAGGCTGAAAGATGTTAATATCCCAGCAATGACCCTAACAAGCTATGCTGTATTGTATAATTCAACTAACCTCTCACAGCTGAATAATATTATGCAGTATGAAGTGCATTTTGAAAATGTTGTACATAAAGTGCTGAGCATAGTGTTGGCTCATGGTTTTTATCCTCATGTATATAAGTTTCTTTTCCTCATCTCTCCCTCAAAATGTGTTGCACGAATGGAGTTGCCTGGCATGTCATAAATTCCTGGCATTGAGTTTATACTGCCTTTGAATAATTAGCACCTTCTCACACTTTAAAGTATAAATCTAAACCTTATGAGGTCAATTTCACTTTCTGAAAGAAGGATCTGGAATTTTGTCAGTTTAGTTGCTGACATAATAGTCTTTAAGTGTCTGATTTTTCCAAATTTCTACAAAATAATACTGGTGTAGAATTTATCATCTTCATCTTAAACGCTCCCCAAGATAACAGCTGAATTAGCAGCCATAATCCGAGAATTAGACAAAAACATCTTTGGTGTATTCAGTGCTTTTTCTTTCTTTCTTTTTTTTTCTTTTTTCAGAGTGGAAATCCTAATTTTTCCTACACATATGTTTGAATGCCACCAAAGTAAATTTTAATGAGGGCTGATATTTGAAAAGTTATATAATCTTTCTCCTTAATGTTTCCCCTCTGGCTTCCTCTCCTTAATGAAGGAAAAGATCGCACATACCCCCCTTTAGCATAGAGCCAGATATCATACTTTGGCATGTAATATGTCATTCGTAATTCCTAGGCAATATTTTACAATATTTTTCACACATGCCTGGTTTTAAATTCTTTAAAAAGAGATGATATCCTCCTTCGATAGTGTTTAAACTTTCAAATTATTTTAATTGCATAAACATGTAAAACATCAAAGCAGTTACAGTGTTTCACATTCTAATACACCCCGTCTCATTCTTTTCCTTCAAACCTCCTTTGCTCTTTGAGAATCACAACTGTAGAGCTTCTAGTATTAATATGACACCTTCAATACATTTATGAATTGATCATTACTTTTCTCAACATGACAATATGGATAATAGTCTGAAAAGATGTTTATAGAGAAAAGTACTTTGGTAATTAAGGAAATTTTATATATAATTTCTAAATCTAACCATAAGCATATTTGTGGACTGGTGTAATATTCACATGCAGAGTTGTTTTAGAAAGGAATTTTCCTTTTATTTTGATTTTGAGGAACTCTGATTGATTCATCTCATTTTCAGAAAAGAGCTCTTCTTTCATGTGTGCAAAAACACATTTAACGTAATTCCTTCTTTCAATATACACAAGGCTCATATGCATAATGTAGTAGCATATATGCCATTCTATCAGAATTTATTCTTTAAAGCAATTTGGCATTGGAATTCTTAGGCTCAGCTGGAAGATTACTGAGTATTATTTTCTTTCTAGTGTACATTTTTATTCATATTAAATATTAGGAGAAGTCTGTGCATTTTAATTTCTGGTAATATTTTGCAACTGTTGAGCATATAGCACAGAAATTAAACTAGTTTATTACTACACTTTAAAAGATTATTTTATTGATGACAGAATTACCAGTCAGAGCAACCTTAATGCTATTTCAACCCTAATGTAATATCTGTTAGGTTATGACTAGATAATTTGTAACCCCTGTAGTATCAGGAAAATAACTTTCAGATATTTTACCATTAAAATGTATTTATCAGCTACAAACTAATCTTTTCATTAGTGATGTGATTCAAGTTTGAAAAGAGAACGTAGAAATCTTCAATAATATCCAGGTGGCAAAATGTGATTGAAAGTCACATCAACACACTTTGCAACTGGTAATCGTCTTGATAAAAATGCAACTAAAATGAGAAAGAAATCATCTTGATGTTAGCATATTTCCTCCTGATAATGCTTATTTTCCACGAACAATGGTCAATTAGACCAACTGAGTAGAAAATAGTGGTTTTCTACCTCTGCTGCTCATCAAATTGCCCACGACATTTAAAAATTTATTTATACGTATCTAGGCTTCATGTGTGATCATCAGGGATATGTATTTTTAAAAAACTTTACATAAGATTCTAATGTTCAACAAGGGCTAAAAATTACTGAGCACGAATTAAGTGACTGCAAAGTTGTACCTGAGCATTGGGTGGCCCCATGGAAGCATTTGGAGAAAGATGTTCCCTCTATATAAGTAAAAAAATAATGGGGAGCAGAATTTGGATTCAACCTTCTGCTTTTACATTTCCTCTCCTCTGCCCAGACATTCGATGCAGTGCACCATAACAATCTGGCCCCAGCCTACCGCTCCTCCTTCCTCTCCTACCCTTCTGCCTGTGGCTTCCACCACTCCAATTGCTCCAACCCTGCTGTTCCTCCACCTGGCCGGACTCATTCTGATTTGAGGGCTTCGCACTGCTCTTTCCCCTGCCTGTCGAGCCCTTTCCCCATATTTCACTTGATTCCCTCCTTCCCATGGCTTAGTGTTCTTACCAATCATTACCTATTTAGAGAAGTCCACCTAGTCCCCAGATGTAAATAGGACCCTACCTCATTACACTAGGGTTTTCTATATCGTCGTTATAGACCTTATTAATATGTGAAATTAATGTTTATATGTTTACTGTGTGTTTCATCCTCACTTGTTCTCCAGTGTAAATTTCATGAGAACAGAGTTATTTTCCCCATTACATCCTGGCATACAACAAGTGCTAAAAAGATATTGTTGGAAGAAAAGACTTGAATTTAGAAAAAATGTCCAATTTTCCTCCCATGATCTAGGCTCTGCTTGATCTCCTTCTTGGAGTTCTCCTCCCATGATTCTCATTGCCTTCCAGAGCCACTTTTCCTAAAGACTTTTATCACTGTTTTTTGGCATCATAGCAACCTATTCATTTCCTTCTTAGCACATATCATGATCTATGCTGCTTTCTTTCTTTGTTCACCTATTTATAATTATTTTATTTATTCCATTTGTTTGCATGTTTATGTTATTACATTATTTCTGTCCTCTCATAATGTAAGTTTTATGGAGGTTTGTCTTTTCTATATATTGCCACGTTATTGATTTTTAAGGAATTGAAAGTCTTCTAGGGAGGACAGATCAGTAAAAAAATAACTAAAATTTAATGAAAGTAACACATAAGAAATATACCTTGGTTGTAGGGATGAGACAGAACGGAGAGCAATTAATTCTGTAAGTGGAGGATCTGGAAAAGCAGGAGAAACTAAGAATGCCTCCTCAATTAGTCTGCGTAATGGGTAGACGGTGGTGCAGCTCAAGCCCGTGGCTCCAGTCTGTAAAGGAAGCATTTTTCTCTCCTTCAACAGAAATGATAAGGAAGGAGTCTGAGGAAAGTAGTGACTATTTAGAATAGGTAGTAGATGAAATGAGAGAAGATATTGTTTGTGCCTTCTTTGTCAAATAGAGACCTCTTTTTAGATTAAAAGATAACAATGCAGATTATGTGTTCTTTAGTAATAATTGTCAAATGTAAATCTGACTATATATTTATTTTTCTCAATTTACACTAAAACATCATGCACTTTTGTATATGACTATGGTACAATGGAGGCATGGACCCCCATACACAAATACCTCACATAAAATTAAAGAGTTATTTGGCAAAATCCTGTAAGCAAAGGGACAGCATAACACATGTGATTCCCTGGACTGTCATTATCTCATAAGAGGTGTTCATGGACTGGATATTGCTGGACTGGGTGCACCTTGGCAACCTTCCCAGTAAAGTGAGACCCTGTACCCACAATCCTATATTTACAGGAATAGAGAGAGAAGGAACCTCTATATGACTATGTAACAATGGATGCTGTCTGGCAGAACTGGCCTTGTTAGAAACGGGTAGCTTCCAAAATAACCCAGACCCGCAGAATTCAGCTTCTTTCTAAAGTTATCAAAAGTGGGGAAGTAATGAGCATCCAGAACAAGAGGATGTGTCCCTTTGTGATTATGATGGGTCCATTTCCTTTGTGAATGTGCACATCCACTCCCATATACATCTAATTAGGTGTTAAGTCTCATAACCATAACTAAACAAGTGATTCTAACCTCACAGTGGGCATTTCATAAAGACTTGACTAAAAACAAATTTAAGCACAAAGAAAGATGGTAGTCATTCTTTATTTACCAGTTTTGAAAATAAGTTACCTAAGGCACACACACCTCCTCCCATACACAGGTACATACACACACACATATATATGATTAGAAAGCTTTTTTTATATATGTTAATAAGTGCCTTGAATGTAACTTTCTGTTTTCTAAGTTATTCAAATAATTGATATGGAAAGAGATGAAATGTGCAAACTGATATGTTTGCAATTTACTCCTAATTCTATAATTCCAAGTTCTAATGTTTATTCACCACAAAATGTTACCACAAGATAATCAAAGTGCATGTGATTTTTACTTGGTTTCCTAGATATAGTAATGGGTATATTTCATTTTTGTATATTAATTATACTTAGCAGGCATAGATTTTATATTACAGTTATGGTAGAAGAACACACATATAGATCAATGAAACAGAAATGTATGGTTCAGAAGCAGTAAAGGGAAGATTTGCAAATTTTGTATATAATAAAGTTGGCATTTCTAATGAGTGGACATATTCACGTCACTTTTTTACCTTTTTTTGTTAAAAAAAGGAAGTTTACCACTTTATGTCACACATATATTCAAGATGAATAAAGATTGTTTTTATTTATAGATGACATTTTTCGAGCCCTTATTAAGTAGAAGTAATTGTTCCAATAATGTAATCTTATCCACAACCCTATGATACAGGCTTTATTATTACCCCTGTTTAGGTGATGAAGACTTTGAGATATGGAATGATTAGCTAAACTTGTCAGGGTTACAAATGTGAGTAAGTGAACAGTCCCTCTTTAGAGGTCTACTTTTTTTTTTTTTAATTCATATCTTGATGTTTGTGAAGGTGGGGGCTGCCTAGAGTTTTTATTTTTTTATTTTGTTCTATTATTTTTTTCTTTCTTTTTTTTTTTCCAGTGATTCGGAAACTGGAAGAATGGTGAAGCTGGAAGTTTTTAAACAGCAATACAATTTCTAGGTATCTCTAGAAATAATTTTGCAACCATGCATATATAAAGGATATTTATCTCTGCCTTACATATATTTTTCTTTTTTTTTTTTTTTTTTGAGACAAGAGTTTCACTCTGTTGCCCAGGCTAGAGTGCCATGGCATCAGCCCAGCTCACAGCAGCCTCACACTCCTGGGCTCAAGCAAACCTTCTGCCTCAGTCTCCCAAGTAGCTGGGACTACAGGCTTGCTCACCATGTCCAGCTAATTTTTTTTATATATTTTTAGTTGTCTGGCTATTTTCTTTCTCTTTCTAGTGGAGATAGGGTCTTGCTTTTGCTCAGGCTGATCTGGAACTCCTGACCTCGAGCGATCTTCCCGCCTCGGCCTCCCAGAGCACTAGGATTACAGGCGTGAGACACCGCGCCCGCCTTCTGCCTTACTTTTAAAAGGAAGAGTTGAAATCTACGGAAGACTGTTAAAGATAATGGGCATAATCGATGTATACCTATGATAGTGTAAATAAAAGCAAATTATAAAATAATACGTAGTGAATCCCATTGTGATAGAAAATGCATATAATACAGTAGTAAATAGAACTATATTGTATAGAACTATATAAACTTTATGCACAACATAAAAATGTTCTGAAATGATGTACACTAGCAATTAAACATGAGAACTGAAGTTGGGGAAAAATGAAGGTAATACCCACTTCTTAATTATCTTCTGCTTTTATTTGATCATTTTTACTAGTTAATGATTCTTCTTGGATTTAAAAAGGATATTGTTTGGAGTATTTAGAAAATGTAAGTGTTGATTCCTACCTTTTTCTTTACATATGTAAGAAAAACATATCCATTATTTAAGTAACTTGAAATATGACACATAAAATGTTGCACATACTTAAATGATCCCCATGATGTTCATTGACCAATTTCATAATACTGTCTTCTGCCAGGACTTTGCTTCAATAGTAATATTGGTAATGAGATTATTTCTGATGCATTCACAGCTTTTTCTTATCCTAACTGAAATAGGAAATAATGTATTAGACAACTATAAGTTTGTGTTCAAATTCCATCACTACACAAAAGCGGATAAATCACACTGCGTATTTCCATTTCCAAGATCGGTAACATAATATGAAAGGTTCCCATTTTAATCAAACTGAATTTAAAAGAAAATATCAATTTTATGATATAAAAGTGCCTTTGGTGATTTGTACCATCAAATTTGCCTAAGCCCCTGCAATTCTCAGTGCCTCAGCAAATATCTACATGTGGTGGATATGTTTGAAACACCATTGTGCTTTCATTGCGCAGTATTCGAATTTGGTGTGTAGGAATCTCTTTAATATCAAATAGGCCAAATGGTAGTCTCTCTTCCGACACTGAATTTCTTATGTTGCAGAGTCTTTTTCTCGTCAGCAAAATAGTGATATTATGGTCATATGGCTTGTGTTAAAGACTAATTGAATTATAAATAATACTATTAGTAGAGATTCAATATACAGTAAATTTTGAATAAATATTACTTCTTTTCACTGCCCATAGACTCCTCAAAGAAAAACTATGAAAACTGCACCAGTTTTTTTCACCTGGGGTACATATACTTCACTTAGTTTCTTCCCTGATTCATTACATTCCAGTACTCATGGATTTTCATAATTAAAGATCATAAAAGATACTAAAAGATAGATTGCCCAGGGGAACCAGGAATTGGTACACTACAGTGCATTAAGACTATACTGTAGGATTTAACTCAAAGAACTTCAGTTCAAGTCCTGACTTAAAACTTAATAGCTGTGACCCTCCACTTTCTCATTTGCAAAGTAAAGATGAAAGTAACTCTCCAGGGAGGTGGTGCAATCTCTTGGTTAAGATTATGGATTTTGGAACTGAATTTTGGGGTTAAAATCCTGGTACCTCCACTTCCTAGCTGCATGGTCTTCAGCACATATTTTAAACTCTGCGAAAATTTTCTTCTCTGTCAAACAAAAATTATAAAAGTAACTTCCTCATAAATATTATTGTTGAAGGTTAAATAATACAATATGCAGAAAGTCTTTAAAACAATGTGCCTATAGCTATTGCTAGACAAGTATTTGCTCTTTTAATTATTTTTTGCTATTATCATACCATCTCACTGTTTTCAAGATTAAACACACAACACTCATTGTGGTATATTTTTGATTCAAAGGGTAGCCTAGGATCATTAATTTGGGATGCCATTCATCTTATTATATAACTCATCTCATAAATATTACATAAATTCACTTGGAGCTCAGATATTTGGGGGTTTTGGGTGCAGACAAGAAAAAAAATTCTTCTGATCAAATAGTCACATTGAAACAAATTATTGCCCTAAACTTTTGAGATCATACATAAGTTCTTAGGAACTTTTTGAGCAGAAAATATTTCCAGGAATTTTCTGACAATAGAATAAAAAATAATAAATATATAAAATAATTATTAAATGACTAGGTCATATTGTAATAAAAGACAAAGTGTGGATTTCCTTTTTAAAAAATTTTATAGGTTTTGAAGACTATTTTAAGGATAAAATTAAAAATTATTTTTTTGATAACACTGTTTCATTGAGATATAAAGTTAGTACGTAATTTCAATTCCCTTTATGCTTTACAAAGGAGAAACAACAATTTTCAGAAATTTTAATAATTAATAAATCTAAATATCACACTAAGATGAAGTGTGAACAATTAGAAAAAATATACATGAATAAATAGAAACTTTAGTTTTTAGTCATTTTCCAAATTATAGAGAGATGTCACTTAATCTTTATTAAACTTTAAACTTTTAGGGCAGAGAGAAAGTAGTATAATCATAACTGTGAGCTTTCTGACATAGAGATAGTCTAATCTGCAATTCATATAACCAGCATAATTTTACTTGTCTTTTTATAAACTTATTTAAATGTGAGTATACATGTCTGGCATGGTCCTAATTGTAACTGATATTAGACAAAAAAAAAATCAACTAAGGATGATAATGAACCAAATTATTAGATATCAAAGGGTTATGCATAAATCATGACTTTGACACTGACTCCTGATGGAGAGCTGTAGAACTATATTCTCAAACCCCGAATCTTCCCTTTGGAGTTGAATCTGTGGATAATAATGCTTTACTGCTCATGTCCCTCCTCTTCACTGAAGAATTCAGACACTTAGGGAAATGTTCTGATTCCAAATCCTTAGTATTTAATGGTTATGCCATAGTAAAGTTTTTCAATAATTTTTATAGGACCATCTTTTCTAAGACTTCTTACAATCTCTAGGACGAAAAAGTTATGGAAGTACAAGTCTAATTTAAAGGATACCACTATTCTCTTTGATGTAAGCAAAGGCAATGAAAACAACTATGCATTCACTATATATATTCTATATGTCGACTATATGTTCTTATTAAACCTTAGAAGTTTTAATTTTTCATGCAATATGATTACATCTTATTATTACTGATAATCATCTGCAGAGCCCTTGTCTCTCCCTGCATATATGATAGCAATAGGACAATACAAATGACTGCTCAGCACTGAGGATCGTCTTACCAACTTTCTAGTTCTCCAGGCTTCTTTATTACTGCATTTTACATCACACCATGTCAAAACAGAATTATAGCTCTTAGACGATATTCTTTTCTCTTCAGCATTTCCCAAAAGTTATTCCATAAAATCCTAACTTCCTAATGACCATAGAAACAATTTATATGGTAAAAAAAAAAAAGAATCATCACATTACTGTCTGCTCTATCCCAATTTTTTATGGTAACATTTAGAAGACTCTGAAAAGTGAAGTAGAAAGGAAACTTTTAATTATCTTTCAGCAATATTAGCCACTTTATTAGGAATAGGAATGGCTATTTTATCGATATTTTACAAGCTTTATTACATCACACATTGGGAAATGTTTCTTTACCTGTTATAGTTTACTTAATAATGTACATCTTTTTAAATATGTGCTTATTTCTTTAGCAATATTCTAGCTTTATGTTTTCCAAGTTTTTGCCTTATTCATTAGTTTCATCTCTCAAATCACTTATTAGTTACATTCATGTTTTATGAATTTGATATTTCAATGACAAAACACATAGACAAAGGTGGTCCTCTAAGATTATAAAATTGTATTTTACTGTACCTTTTCTATGTTTAGATATGTTTAGCTGCACAAATACCATTGTGTAACAATTGCCTACAGTATCCAGTACAGTCACATGTTGTATGGAATTGTAACCTAGAAGCAATAGGCTACGCCGCATAGCCTAGGTGTGTAGTAGACTGTACCATCTCGGTTTGCATAAGTGCACTCTATGACGTTCTCACAACAACGAAACCACCTAATGATGTGTTTCTCAGAATGTGTCCTTATTGCTAAGACGCACACGATTGCATAGTCATCCATTGATTTAGCAATTATTCCTTGACAACTGGGTCCCCTTCTAGACATGAAGAATGCATACACTAGAGATAAAATGTAAAAATCTCTCTCTTGTACATTCATCTTTCTACAAGGATTCAGAAAGCAATAAACAAAAATTAATAATTTAATACACAATATGTTAGATGATAATTGCTGTGAGGAAAAATAAAACACAGAAGGGGCCAAGAAGTGTGAAGATGGTTTTGATTTTAAATAATGTGGTAAACACTGAGGAAACAGACGTGAGGGACTGATTCATGTTGGTGTGAGAGATGAGTTTCATGGGGGTAGAGGGAACAGAAAGTATAGATGCCTGGAGTCAGATATATGCTTGATCCATTCAAAGAATAGCAAGGAGGCAGGAAAGCTAGAAAGCAATGAGCAAGCATGAAGAAAAAGTATTAAGGATGTTATAGGCCAATGCAAGGATGTAGGGTTTTTACTCTAGATGATTAGAAAAGTCACAAGAGGGTTGCAGGCATAGAAGATAGAAGATCTGACTTAATTTTAGTAGAATCATTTTGACTGCTGAATTGAGACTTGGTTGAAAGCGGCAGGGAATGTGGGAGCAGAAGCAGAGAGACCACTTCAGAAAGTATTTTATACAGCAGAGAGTGATGAAACTTTGGATATTTTTATTGTATTTCTGAATATCATCTTCTTATTTTCAGCATTTTTGCCATACCACTATTTTTATTCATAGCATTTTATTGTCATTCCTTAATTAATAATTTAAATAAATAAATTGAGGGCCCAAATAAATAAATAAAATACTATGAGACATATTAATATCTCATTATATTAGATATATATTATATTAGATATAATAGATACTATACTAAGAATGAAATCTTTAAAGATTTTATAGTCTAGCCAAACAGATAGACAATTTACCATTATGATATATTATAAGAAATGTTATAATTAAGATTCAGAATCTGAAGTCTGCACAGAAGAGGAAGGTGAAAGAAAGCATGTGATAAATGCACCAACAATGAAATGTTATTGCTGAGTCTCAAAATGCTGTGAGATTTTCAAGAAAATAAGAAGGATGGGCAAGATTCCAGGTAGAGAAAAGAGCATATACAATGGTTCTTGGAGGCAAGAGAGAACATATCACATTTTGGGAAGAGCAGATGCCTTGATATGGCCAAGGTTCAGGGACAGTACAAAAGATGCAGAGAAGATAGACTGAGGAGATCAGCTGGAGTCATGAAGAAAACCACACGTGCATGATCAAGAGCTTTCGCAAGCCCCTCTAAGTGATGGGATTCATTAAAGGATTTTAATTAATATTTTTAAAAAGTGTGTGTTTAGAACAAATAGTATTGATAGTACTTTGGAGGTTACAGTGGCCATAGAAAAATGAGTCACTAAGTTGTTACAGTATCTCACATGAGAATTTCTTGGAGATTAATGCAAACAAGGGAAGTGGGTATCTGGAGGGAGGGATGAGTTTGTATTATATACGATAACAAGCAGAAGGAGCCTGATTCAGTGACTTAATGTAAAGATAGGAGAGAGATAAATCTAGACAATTATCAGGTCTTAGTGAGAAGTAGAACAAAGGGAAAATACTACTGTGTGAGTGTATTCACATGTACATGTTCTGTAAATGGGACTGCAGTATAAAAAAGATAGGTTCAGTTTTATAAAAATCTGGACTTGGGCCTATAGTACATGCAGCAAAAAATAAAACAAGTTCAAGTCCAGAACACAAATAAAAAAATTCTTGCTAGGAGTTTAGACTGTGAAACCATCAGCATATAGATGATATCTGAAACTATGAGAATAGAATAAAACCCTCAAAAGAGCATTTAAAGTGATAGAAAAAAAAAGTAAATGATTATAAAACCCAGGTGGAAATACTGATGGAGGAGTGGTAGAGGAATAGAATACCAGAAATACATTAAGAAGAAAACTACAGGAGAAAGAAGAACAAGTAGAGAGTGGTATAATGAGACCAAGGGAGGCTTGTGTTCCCAAAATTTAAAAAAATATATAGTATCAAATATTTAAAAAAAAATCAAAAGACATGAGAACATAAAAAAATGGCTACAGAGTTTTGAAATTAGAGGTCATTGTCACTTGAGAGATCAGCGATATAATTGCACATTCCATTATTGATACTCTTTGTTAATAAATATGAAATAAGTATACCAGTTTCTAGTTGCTAACAATTTCATGGCAGTTATGAGATTATTCACAAGCCTGAGCAGCTTTGAAAAGTCTTAGTAATTACAGTCTCAAGAATTTAAACTGCAATAGCCTTCCAAAGTTTTGTTACAATGGACTATCGTCACTCAAAGGTATATTTAAAACTTTTTTGAAAATTGAGTTGTTCCTCAAGTGAATTCTGCATAGTACATTGCTGTTGAATTGGTAGTTTGAATGATTCTTTTCTAGTTATGTAGAGTCCATATGATGTAGTTAAAATATCCTTAATTTTTATTTTATAGATGTAGAAAACTCTTCTTAAAAAGTATATGTAAATGTAAAGAAAGACATCTGCAACAACCTGACACAGTGTGAAGTTATGTACAGTACAAGCTCAATCACCTTCTACAAATTGTTTATTCTCTACCCCAACCTCTACCCCCGAGTCCATAGCTAACACTGTGGACCAATGGCTGTTTTTCCCTATAAATCTTCCTTTAAGTCCATATTTGTTATCACTGCCCATTAGAATTTTCTGAGATGATAGAAATATCCTATTCTGTGTTGTCCAATGCAAGAGGCATTAGCCGCATTTGGCTATTGAGCCCTTGAAATGTGGCTTGTGTGGCATTTTAAATTTTATCTAATTTGAAATTGAATTTGAATGACTGCATGTGACTACCAATGCTTAATTTATTAAAATTTTGAGTAATTATTATATGTTAGGTACTGTTATATGAAATGTAAGTTTAATAATCTGTTTAATTCTCACAACAAATATATCAGATGCTACTATTATTATTATTTCCATTCTAGAGATGAGAGCACAGAAATAAGATATTAAATAAATGATTTAATAACAGCACTGATGAATTCTATGTTGTATATTTGTGCTACTAGTACCAGTCACTAAGTTAATTGGTAGTCACTAGTCTAGTGTTAGTCCTTGTCACTTAAATTGGTCCTGGTCAGTACTGTTAAGATCCACTAGAGTGTGTTATGTTATTTTTCCCAATTTTTGGATTCAAAAACAGTCATGAAAAAGTTAACTAATTTGAATAAGGTCATAATCAGTAGTAGTTTGGCCCAGATAGGAGAACAGCCCAGCTGATCTCAAAACTTGCTTTCTTCCCTAGTCACATATTAGCAAACTCCTGGTAAGAAGCAAAAGGAGACTTGATATTCTGACTGGGTCAAAGTAACCATGAATACATTTTCTTGAGCCTCTTTCCATCATTTCCCCACCCCAATAACAACAAAAAGCAGCTTGACTTTAAGAAAATTTCTCTCCACTTCCCATTCCCCTTTCCACCAACAAAGAGAAATCTCCAACCTCTTAATAATTACCACAAATAATCTCATCATTTTTTTTTTTTTTTGAGACAGAGTCTTCCTCTGTTGCCAAGGCTAGAGTGCCATGGTGTCAGCCAAGCTCACAGCAACCTCAAACTCCTGGGCTCAAGCAATCCTCCTGCCTCAGCCTCCCGAATAGCTGGGTCTACAGGCATGTGCCACCATGCCTGGCTAATTTTTTCTATATATATATTTTTAGTTGTCCAGATAATTTCTTTCTACTTTTTAGTAGAGACGGGGGTCTCGCTCTTGCACAGGCTGGTCTCGAACTCCTGACCTTGAGCGATTCTCCCACCTTGGCCTCCCAGAGTGCTAGGATTACAGGTGTGAGCCACCAGGCCGAGCCATAATCTCACCATTTTAAAGAGTGTCTCCATTTGCACAAGAACAGAACAGTAGAGGAGTGGTAGAAAGTCTGTTCCGAATGAGAGCTCCGTTACTCCAGTCCTTGCATCCCTTAGTGCGTGGCTTTGCCTCGTCTGTTTCTCCTTTGTTTATCACCACATCTGCCTTTGATTGACAGAGGAGATTAATTCTACTTCTAGAAGAAATGTTTCCTTTCTACACTGAGAAGGAAAATGTTTCATAATCTTTCTATAGGAAATTTGGCCATATTACTCCACTGACATTCTTAGGCTTCCTGACTAAATATCGCTTAAATCGTAACTTTTGGCAGAGCTGTGTGTTACAGACTTGATATTTTAATATGAGCTTTCTTCAATAACTTAATAGATGACATTTTACAAACGAAAAAAATGATTTTTTTGCCTTCACACACTAGTCTTGAATCACTGAAAATCTATAATTATACCAATTAAAATCTAAATGCATTGCCTTAAAAACACAATATACTGTGATTAGTTGTCATAACTATAAAATTTACTGAGTTCAAATTGTGATTTATTGGAGCTAAACTCATTTCTTATCTGAATTATTTTTTTAAAAAAAATTGATTGATTGGCCATATTGTTATTTGGGCTCTGACAGAGCATGGAGGAATATTGTGCATGAGACATTAATCAGGAAATTATGCATTGATTTCACAACTGGACTTTACTTTGCAATATTGTATTAGCTCTTAACATGCAAATTATTTTAGGTAATTACCTCATTTTTCAGTGGCCATTTGATGGATAGAAGTTTCATGCAGATTCTTCTGTGTAATTTAAAATCTTATGGTGATTTGTTTCTTTGCTTGTTCATAAAAATCCCAGTTTGAATTGTCATACATCAGACTCATGAGGCCAGTTATAGAAAATCCTAGTTTTAGAAGCTCATTTGCTGAGTTCCTTTTAACCCTAATTGAAGCTGGCAATTTGAGTGTTACTATATATATATATATATATATATATATATATATATATTCTTTTCCCACACCTAAAACTGTGCCCAGGATTTGTGTTTTTGTATTGTTGAAGTAAATGCTGAGAGATGTTCTAGCTCATGGATAGATCGTGGTGCATTAAAACAGGATTCACTGTCTTCCTCGATAGTTCACCTAGCAAAGTTGATGTTATATTCTTCTTTAAAAAATACAGCTTTAAATACTAACTAAAAGTTACACATTGTAAATGGATGTCTCTATTCTCAGTTTTAATATTAAATAATTCAGCTGATATTCAAACAGAATAGCTTCAATTAATATTATAACAAATAGAAATAAGTAGGCTATTATATGTATCATAGCCATAGTTGTCAGACACATATAATGTGTTAGCAGACCTCTGATCCAGGGTTTTATTAGATATATTCATACATGTGAACTGCCCAGAACATTTAGATCATTCTTTCCCCATATTTTTCAATCTAGCATGTCATATAATCATGAATATTTGTTGTGATCTTGTCTATTCAGAAACCTGCTGCTGTAAAACAACTTCCCCATAAATGTCAAGTAATATAAAATTGAATGCCTATATTTAAATAGATTTTAACAGATAATAAAACTCTTGAGATTAAAATGGTTTCATTCAGGGAAGCAGACAATTCTTTCCACAGCATGCAATTTATGTGTCACGTTATGTAAAATACAATTTTAAAAATACTTTTTAAAAAGCACAAATGAAAAGTATCTATTGAATTAAACAAAAAGGAAGCCAGTGTTCTCATCACGGGTCTAGTTGAAATCGTGAAATATAATGACAAAGTACAAACTTCTATTTTCTAAACATTGCTCTGACTAGACCTGCTTTCTGCTAATTCCTTTGGGGGTTATTCCAGAGACTCGAGCTATCAAAACAGAGTTTTTACTCACAACCTAACCTTTCTTCATTTAAGACAAAACAAAGGAATTAGAGAATTTTGACACATTATGATAGGAAGCATAAAAGAAAATTGCTTTTCCACTTACAGGTATGCATTTGGCACCTTATCTCTGAACACCCAGATATATCACAGCTTACAATTGGTTCACCGGCACAAAGGATGTATCTTGTCTCTTGAAATAACAGCTACTGACAGTCTTTCACTCTCTAAATATTAAAATGGATGTGTAAAATTAGATGTCTGATAAATAGCATTTTTTAGGAAGAGTTTTTTTTGGAATAATAAGTATTCAGCAGTCTTCAGTATGGGTTGGAGGTAGGAAAGGCAGGGGTGGAAAGCCCAATTCAGTTGCCGAAATAGTTTATGCATGAGGGAAAAAAGATCTCTCATGGATGGGAGAGCCAGACGGGTTCCATAAGAGGGGCCAAATGTCAGAGATGTCAGTTCTCTGAAGGCAAAGCCAACCAAGAGCACAACTGAAGTCAAAGTTGGGATTACTGACAAGTTGCAAAGAGGGAAACTTCACAAAGTAGGGAACGATGTGGTTTCTAAAAAAGGTGTTAGAAGAGTTTCATGATAGGATAGAAGCTCCTATTAGGTGATTTGGGGGAGAGTTCAAAGCTGTGGAGATAATTTTATGATTGGGGTATCCTAATAATTCTTATTTAGAAGGAAGGAGGTATGCAGCAGTCCTAAAACTGGGATTGGTACAGAGGCAGCCATCACTAATATTAGCAAGGACAGGGCGATGATGGGTCTTTACTGTTGTTTGAGCAATATTCTAGTTTTTGTCTGAGTTCAGACATGAAGTTATGGAAAGTTTTGTTTGTTGGATGGTTGGTTTTCTTGATTCATTGTGGTCACGTAGTGCCTTGCCTGATGTTCAGCAGGAGACTGCCCAGCCTAGCTGACCTGATGGCATCACATCAGCTCCTGGATGGCAGGGCTTTTATTCTCTTACTCAAGAACATTACAAAAAGGCAATTTTGTTGGAAAAGGGCCAATGGTATATAGGGTTTGTATCCTGAGAAACTAGAAATCAACGTTATTAAAAAATGTACTCTGGGATCATATTTCTATATGTCATTTCAACTTATTCTAACAGTCCGATGGTAGTATCCATCTCCATTTACCAGATGCAGAAACCGGTGGTGGAAGTCAAGTAGGTAATTTGCTTGCAGCCACAGAGATAATAACAGGAAAGGCTGGGATTTAAATTCTCATCCCACAGATTCTAAAGTATATAATTTTTCAGCCTCAGTAATATATGGATTATATATTTCAAGTTAGAATTGAGAGCAGGTGATGGTGTCATGGGAAGAATTTGGGAGTCCCATATGAGAATAGATTCGGATGAAACCGATTCTGAGTTTCTCTTTAAACACATTAAATTGGAAGCAGTGATGGAGCCTCATTTAACCATTCATTGATTCATTTATACATGGTTAACTTTTAAGTTTTTTTAATTGTGAAACACACAGAAAAAAGGGCAAATAGCAAAAATGTACACCTCAATAACTTACGACAAAGTGGACACTTTGTATCCTCCAATGATGTTAAATAGCACGATCATTCTAACACGCCAGAATTTTTCATCTTCCTCCTAATCATGACATGTGTTTTTCAATCAACAGTATTTTCACTTAACGGTAATCATTTCCTTGCCTTCTTTTTTCTTGTTTTACCATCTGAACTTGCATCCGTAATACTATGTTATTTTTTTCTTCCATTTTTATTATAAAAGCATAGAGAATACAGTCTTATCCACTTTCTTTTACTCAAAATTATGATTGTGTGATTAACACATATTTTATTTGCATAGCTGTGGTTTGTGCAACTTCATTGCTGTGTGTGGTGTTAGTTGAAATGAGATTAAAATTTTATACTTTTTAATACTTTTAAAATGTGTGGTAATATTCTCCTATTGATGGACATTTGAGTTTTTCAGTTTTGAGCACTTATACATTTTTGTAAATATTTCCTGATACACATATGCAAACATTGCTGCTCAGTAACAGTGAAATTTCTGATCTGATAATATGTCTATCTTCAAACTTTATAACTGATATCAACCTATTTTCCAAAGTGGCTGCACCAGTTTACACTCTCTGCACCACTGGATAAAGAATTCCTTTGCTTTAGAGTGTTGGTATAATCATCTTTTAAATTTTGGTCTTTCTGAGATGTTATGGTAATAAAAATTTCTGTGCTTTATAGTGATAGCAGCACTTTTACCTTGCATTCCTCTGTTAACATTAAATAAACTTTTGCATGTTTGTTGACCATATGAATTTTGTCTTTTGTTAATTGTCTTGGTCATTTTTTGAAATGGGAGCAGTTGATGTTCTTTCAGATTTGTAGGAATTAGTCATATATTCTCAATATGAGCCCATTAGAAATTGTGAATTGTATTAGTTAGGGTTCTCTAGAGAAATAGAATCAATAGGTTAAATATATATAGAGGAGATTTGCTATGGAAATTTTCTGTCATGATTATGGAGGCCAAGAAATATGCACAATATGTCATCTGTAAGATGGAGAACCAGGAAAGCTGATGTTGTAATTTTGTCCTGGAGTCTGAAGGTCCAACTACCAGGAGCTCCCATATGTGACAGCAGGAGATGGATGTCCCAGTTCAAGAAGAGAAAGAGAATTTGCCTTCATCCACCTTTTTTTGTTTTTAGTCAGGGACTTCAAGGAATTGGGTGATGCCAGCCCACTTTGGTGAAAGTGGATCTTCTTTACTCAGTCTACTAATTCAAACACTAATCTCTCCCAGAAACACCCTGGCCAACACACCCAGAAATAACGTGTTACCAGCAATCAAGACATCCCTTAGCTCGGTCAAGTTGACACATAAAATTTACTATCACATGTGTGTTGTTAATATCTTTTCCCACAATCTTGCTTATTTTTCATATCTTTAATGGCATCTTTTGATGAATAGAAGTTCTTTATTTTCATGAAGTCAATTTTATCACTCTTTCTGGGATTAGTGCTTTTTGGATACTGTTTTAGAGATTCTATCTGGAGGTCATGAAAATATTTTCCTATAATACCATTTAGGAAAACTTTATTATATTTCCCTTCACTTCTCAGCATTTAATTTATCTGGAATTTATTTTTATGTACAGTGGGAGCCAGTGTTTTTTTCTTCCCTCCCTCCTTGAGATTACCATTTGTCCTTGTACTACTAATTGAAAACGTCTTTGTTGTCTGCTGCTGTGCTCTGTTACTTTGACACAACAGAGTTCATATTTGTGTGGGTCCATTTTAGGGCACTTAATTTTATACCTTTAGTGTATTGGCTTATTTTCTAGTTTGGGACTACTATGAATAAAGTTACCATGAACATTCCTGTTTCAATCTTTGTGTGGATTTATGTTTTATTTTCTCTCAGGTTAATACTTTCCTTAATTTTTCTCAATAATGTTTCATTGTTTTCATTGCACAAGTCTTGTACATATTTTGCTAACTTACCCCTAATATTTCATATTTTCATTACTATTATAAATAGTATATTTTAGTAGTAATCTTCACTTTTTGTTATTATTAAAATATTTTTTTTGTTTTTATTAGTTAATTTTAAGCTAAAATTCAAATTCAGCAAAATTCACATTTATTGTACAATCCTATGATTTTGATAAATATATGGTTGTGTACCTACCAAAAAAATTATATGAAACAGTTACATCACTCCAAAAATTCTTTTATTTCTCTTTGTAGCAAACCCCTCCTCTAACCCATTACCCCTGGAAACCACCAGTCTGTTTTCTGACACTTTGCTTTTTTCAAAATGTCACATAAATGGAATCATATAGTATATGGCCTTTTTGAGTCTTGTTGTTTTCACTCAGCATAAGACATTTGCAATCTATCAATTTGTTTCATGTATCAGTGATTCCTTCTTTATTGCTACTGAGTAGCATTCCACAGTATGAAGCCATTCACATGTTGGAGAACATTGGTTGTTTATGAATAAGGTTGGCTATAAGCATTAGGTTGGGTAAATATCTAGTAGTACAATTGCCAAAATAAATTGTAAGTATATGATAAATTTTATAAGAAAATGCCAAAATAGTTTTCAAAGTATCTGTACTATTTTGTATTCTTACAAGAGATATATGATAGCTCCAGTTGCTTCATGTCTTCACCATCATATCATTAGCATTGTGTGTGAATTTCATTTTTTGGTTTATTTAAGTTTTAGCCATTCTAATTGGTATATTGTGGTATCTCATTGTGTTTTTAATTGGAATTTTCCATATGACTCCTAATGTTGAACATCATTTTATTTGTTTATTTGCCATTTGAATATTTTTAGTGAATATATTTTATTGTTGAGTTTTGAGAGTTCTTTATATATTTTTGATATAATAACTTCCAGATATGTGTTTGCAAACATTTTCTCTAAATTATATTTGTCTTTTCACTTTATAGTGTATTCAAAGAGCAGAACTTCATAAATTTGATCATGTCCAAATTATAAATTTATTTTTAAAAAGAATATTTATGGAGTAATGTCTAAAAAATCTTTACCTAACTCATGGTTACAAAAATTATTTCATATATTTTCTTTTAGATATTTTTAATTTTGAGTTTTATTTGAAGTTCTATAGTTCATTTTGAGTTAATTTGTATAGATGGCGTGACTATGGATTGCATTTTTTTGTTATATTTTCAATTTCAATTTTCAATTTTCAAGGTATGAAATAAACCAGACACAGAAAGACAGGTATGACATGATCTTATTCATTTGTGATATCTGAAACAATAAATCTCACAGAAGTACAAAGTAGAATAGTGGTTACCAGAGGTTAGAGAGGAAAAGAGAGGCTGCAGAATAGAGGATGGGAAGATAGTGATCAACAGGTACAAAATTACAGTTAAACAGGAAGAATAAATTCTGATGTTCTATTACACAACAGAGTGACTATAGTTAACAACATTGTACATTTCAAAATAAGTAGAAGAGAGTAATTTTTTAATGTTCTCACTACAAGGAAATGATAAATGTTTGAGGTGATGGATATGCTTGATACACTGATTTGATCATTATGTAATGCATACATAAAACATTGTACTGTAGCTCATAAATACTTGCAATAATTAAGTGTTTTAAAGTAGAATAAAACTTTAAAAAGGTTATTATTTCCCCATTGAATAGCCTTGACACCTTTATTAAAAATTAATTAACGATTTACATGGAAGTATATTTCTTGTCAGTCCGATTAGAGGTATATAAATTTAATTGATCATTTTAAAGAAATAGCTTTTGGTTTTATTGATTTTTCTCTAGGGCTTTTTTATTTTCTAGTTATTAATTTCTGCACTTATCCTTATTGTTCCCTTTTGGCTATTCATTCTGGTATTAGTTTTACTTTTTTTAAACTTTCTAAAGGTGGAGCATAGATTTGAAACTTCTTTTATTTTCTGCAAGCATTTTAATACAATGAATGTTCTTCTAAGGGATGCTTTGGCTTCATCATACAAATTTTCATATATTGTGGTTTTATTTTTCTTTAAGTCAAAATATTTTCTAATTTCTCTTTTGTCTACTTTTTGACTTATGGATAATTTACCACTACTCCATGCTCTGCATTGTGTAATAGGAACGCAGTTATTTGATCTATGTAAAATATAAGGCATTTGAACCTCATAGAACAGGAAATAACTATTATTAATCACAGAACCAACTAAAGTCATTTGTGGTAAATCCCTTGAACCTGGTACCAGATTGGAAAGCTACTATGGGAATTATGTAAATGTTAAATTTATGATGCCTAGCACAGGTATACACAAATTTTTAAGTCTTTAAGTACTCTTCTTTATTGTCAAGTCTTCATCACTACTTTATTTTACAATGCCAGCACCATGCGTCATATTTTGATGCAAGGAGAGAAGTTCCAATATTTTATAAAAGTTAATATGTTCTTAAATACATAGTTAATAAAATATAAAATTGTACACTTGTTTGTAGTAACCTCTTTCCATTATTTAAATCATGTAAACAAAATTTAAAGAAAAAATTAATATCACTAGGTAAAAATATTGTACAGTTTTTACAAACAATGGTGTATTAAGCTAATTTTTTTCTTAAAAGAATGGGTTTCTTAGTGTGTTGGTATTTCAAAAATCAATAGGATATTTATGAACTATAGAATAGGATTGCAGATCACTATAGAAGGATCACTATAGAAAGATATATATAAATAGAAGAATCATTTCTATATTTATGATTAAATGGAATTATTTGTGAACACATTTGATCATTCATACTTGATCAAGATATTGACAAATTTATTGGTTGATGGATACTTTTATATTCCAATAAACATTCTTGAGCTTTGTTCAAGACATGGTTAAGTTAACAACTTGATCCTTTCGAGTCTTGCTGTTAAATTTTGTTAGTTGGGATCAGAGCTGTCTTTCTTCTAAGACTAATTTTCTTTCCTACTGAGACAGGACCCTTTTTTAAATGCTAACCAGTAATCTTTGAAATATGAGGTTTTCCACCCTGGCTGGTGGGAAATACAAGGTTTTCCACCCTGATCTCAATCATGTGTAAACATCAGGTACTGTTCTCATCCTTCACGTGTTTCTTTTTCTGGACGTGGGTAATTTCTTCATGGGCATTCACTGATGAATATCCGCTGAGTACTCAAAAGACACTCTCTGAAATCTCTGAAGTTTTGTCTCTGTCCCTCTCTCCCCTCTGTTTTACTTTGCCCTGTAAATTCTAGATATCTTGATTCTCTCAAACTTCCAACTCTTCTCAACTCAAGGAGACCACCGAGATCTGATTGGGTTTCCTCTTCCTGTACCACCAATTGTAACTTTCTACAGCTGGAGCAATCTTAGGGCTCACCTCATTTGTTTATTTCAGGGATTGCTGTCCTTTCTTGCCAAACTGTTTTCCTAAGCGCTCATACCTTTCACTGGGTTTTTATAAAAATCAAATCATAAAGTACACGAAAATGACTTATAAACCACAAAATTGTATGTATTTATTATATTGCTTTGGGCTATATGAGACCTAATTGAAATTTAGTAGCTGAATGCTATAGAATGTCTTAATTTGTTTCCACATTAACATTATAATTTATACCTAAAATATAATTTAAAATAAAGAAACAAGGTTGAACATATTATATGATATGAATATATGGGAAATCAAGTTGATCTTAATGATAACAAAAATTACTTTGTACTATGTATTCTGCTATACCACATATCTGAAACTCAGAGGCTCAGATGTGTTTGTGTTGCATGTATTCATCTCATGATTATAATTATAATCATTTAGGTATTATTATTTTATTTATTCTTATTCAATGAAACAATATCTTCCTACTCTTTTCTCCACCAAAAATTCATCTCTGATTGCTGTGAAGAGAGTGTAATGTCTCAGTTTTTGCCTACTTCAAGAATATCATATATTTTTTTTTATTTCAGTATATTATGGATATACAGATGTTTAGGTTATGTATGTTGCCCTTGCCCCCCCTCCCTAGACTACTATATTTATATAATGTAAATAACTACTGAATATCTTTCTTTTTATTTTGCAGATATATGAAGTCTGGGGGCAAGACCTTCAATAATTTCCCTTAAGGTAGGGATATTTTGATTTTTTCTGCTTCCATTTGTTCAGAGCTACCTATACTATACAAATCACAATAAAGGATTTCTTCTCAAAAAGTTAACCTAATCAAAATGTAAATTATGAGGAAAAAATCCCACTAACCTTGAGATAAGATTTTCAAAAACAATTAAATATATCCCCTCTCCAAAAATTCCTTGGTGTCACTCTCAATTATAAAACACTAAGATTTTGAATAAGTGAAAGGGTTTTTTTTCCTTCATTTGCTCCATTTTCAGATACTTGAGGAGAATATGCTAATGTGAAAAATATCAAAGATTAATTTTTAAAAGCAAAATGGTGCAAATTATATGATGAATTTGCTTAATATTAAATATTTCATAAGAATATTTCTACCAAAGGCCATGCAGATAACAATAGGAAGATGAGCATGCAAAGAAGGATTTCAACATTCTCAAGATACCTGTTTTGGAGCACATAGTAATTGAGGAATGTGAGTAGGAATTGAAATAAATATAAGCTACCATAAATCAAAATATAGTAGATGGATTGAAAATGAAGCGCAAGATGTTCTCAGGCAGACATGTTTATTATATTTTATGCCAAAGCATACAGTCCTCTCATTCAGATTTGAATAGGTAAAGGCCAATGGGAACAAATGATAGGACACGCTGACTGCCTGGAACTGAAAGTTGATGTTGAACAAGGCTCATTTCAGCACATCCAAACTGTTAAGGCCAGAACAATTAGTGATTCAGTTTGTTAAGCAATCAAGCTGTTCATGAGTAGGAGGCGGGACTTTGTTAATACTTTGAGCAAGTTGATTTAATTTGGTAAATTGATACCAAACATCAGTATTGGTATAATGGCAAAGTGTTTTCTTTTTCTATTTGTTTTTATATGTAGCAGAATAAATGTCAAGTCAACCAAGTACAATGATTGATTTCCCTCTAGAAAACAGAAAACAAAATTCAAAGAGCTCTCAAAGCATTCAACTAAATGTCCAAAGGCTACAATGAGAGGCTTCAAGAAAAAGCATATTTAAGTACGTACAGATTGTCTTTTCAATGAGGCACGTTTCCCATTATAAACCACACAGCTCAATACAGCAGGTACCACACATCTGTGCAATAATAGGTAAATTGGTAGAAAAAAATAACTTAAATTTTGGCACCTCTTTATTGAAATTGGAAAACTTTTTTTTTATCTTTTTATAATCCTCTTCAATAAGTTGTTAATTTTTTTCTTAAGATAGATGGGTTAAAAATATGTGACTAGGAGATAAAGATTTCAATATAAATTGTAATTATTTCCTACATCTGTTCTGATACATTTAGAGTGGTTTGTGCTTGTAAATTAGGTGTTAATGAAATAAAAATGTTGTAACCATGTGGAACATCAGAATTGCAATTGACTGAAGATTCTATAAATTCTCTAAGGATGCTCTATTGCAATGAAAGCTCTCGTGTGCTACCTACTATACACAAAATTATGTCTTTATACACTTAACAGTTAAATTTAAAATAAAGACCTAAAAATTGCCAAAGGGAAACAATACTAAAAACTGCCTTTTAAAGACTAGCATTCTACTGTTATTACTTTGTCTTTATTTCATTTCGGAACCAGTCAGCTGCACATTGTATAAAAGGCATAATATTTTATAGCCTTCCAGATCCACTCCACAGGGACACAGGCTGAGAAATGTGCCAAGTCATCCTTGGAAGATGAGCTGGTAGCAGTGATGTAATGTCGTAGTCATACTCTCTCGATTGTTGTCACGCAATAAATTCTACTTCTGCTAACTAGAGGATATTGCAGTTATATTTTTGTTTAAACAAATGCCCAATTGAATAACATTTACATTTAAAAGAGATATATTTGTATTAAACAGATGAAATGGATAAACCCACATAATATCACTATAAAGTCTTCCAGCACAGACAGTTCAGTATTAGTTCTATTAAATTAAGGTGAATACTGGAAAGCAGAATTTTGAGGAATATGAAGTTATAATACCTTGAAAATTGCAAATAAATATTATAAGATTGTCTTCATATGTCCCTAAAATTTAATTCTAATTTTGTTTTCATTACAGACAAAAGCATCTAATGTTCTGTGGAAATATTTCTTTACTATTCTGATTTTAATTGAAGGTTGCCAATTAATTAAAGACTAAATTTGAAAATCTTATAAAAGAGTTGACATTAAGAGAATTTATTTTACCAAATTGAAAGAAAATTTATTTTATCGTTTAAAGCTATGACCAAATTCCAATGTAACATGCCAAGATTTATTTAGATGCAACATCAATGTAATTGTTAGAAATTGTGCATCATGTTTCTTGAACTTAACCCCATGTTGTGGGTGTATGTAGCTTTTCAAATAGAAATGTCCTATTTATGTTTATTAAATGAAATTTAAATATTTCCAGTGAGACATCATCTAAGAGAAACTTGTAACAAATTCTCACCATGATTCATGAGTTATTCGGTAAACAGTTTTCTCCAGCTGAATAAAATCTTCCAAGTATTTCTCATTTTACCATCGGACTTATTGTTCCCTATGCTTTTACTTATTTTCTTGAGTGCTTTGTATTATCATGTGTTTCTCTTTTTGAACAAGGCAAACGTGTATTAATACTGTCAAAAGTAAATCTCTAAATAACTCACCTATGAGATTCTTACAAATTCTTTATTTTAAAATGTTTAAGTTGTTTCTATATTGCTATTGAAAAATGAAAATAAAAACAAGCCTGAGAGTAATTATCGACTAATAACTTGAAGATTGATGGGTGGCCAAATTATACACATTTTTTTAAAAAGGCAATGCTTATGGCAATGTTTGTGTATTTGATTATTTTGTTGTTAAGATATATCAAAACTCACTTTTGTGATCCCTTTTAAGCACTTAAAACTAAATGGTAAAATTTGAAATTATATTATCCAAACTTAAGTTATTTGTAAAAGTGTTAAATTACCAGATTTTTTTTTAGCTTGTACAAGACAAAGACATATTTTTGTCAATATGATTTAACAATTGATGGCTAGAATAAAGGATATTGAATTATAATGGCATTCCTTCTTTAACAATACTGCTAACAAGAATTTTGTGTTACAAAATATAGATAGGTACAAGTACTTCTTTTTGACAACTTTGGATCCTGTAAAATAACAAAAATACATTTATTGATTTATTTGAGGGCTCTAAATATGTAGCCCAGTAAGCACATTTCCTTTTACTCTAAGGATGAACACTATTTCTACCCGTCTATGATTTTTTTTCTTTTACAATTGAATATAAAATTGAGTTACTATAATAAAAATAATTTATTACTTATGAGAAATTCTTACCCTAAATCTTAGGAATCTCATTTCTTCATAATTGCTTGATTTGTCAAGCTGTTGAAACAAATTCATCCCCAAAGAATTTATTGTCAATATAGTTTCCTAAATATATTAAGGCAGTGAGAATAAAAGCTACACGTTTTGAAACACATAGGTTAACTAATCTCCTCTGGCATTTGTTCTTATCAATGTTTGCTGACCTATCATGTAAATCAGGTTGTTTAGTTGACACAGATTTCTTTTTACTTGGACTGTCCTTCCAGATACTACTCTATGGCTAGTAAATAGATTTGAGACAGTTTTACATGTAAGTAACTCAATTATATTACTTTATTTGAAAAATGATTAAAATGCTTTTGCTTTTGAATTGTGTTTGTTCAAAATATATTTAAACTTAGAATCAATTTACTTGCTCTAAAAAGCGAAAATAATGATTCCGATTGAAAAGATGATTTGAAAATTATTAATACATTTATATCACTCACATATATGGTTTTTAAAAAATAACTTGGTTACAAAAAAAATAAAAGATCATTCCTACCTAGATTTACTGTTTTAATTTATACCTATTTTTATTATTCCTAATTTTACGACACCTTTTCATTGCTCCTTCAAATTCAAAATTCTTTCTTTACCTTACTGTGATTTCAAAGTTGATTTAAACAAAAAGGAATTTTTATGACTCATTTAAATGTATCACTTTTAGAGATCCATCTGGGATGTAAACTCTTACAGTACATTTACTAATAGTAATATAAAGGGAAAGTCACTCTAACAATAGCAAAAAGCAAGCAAACAAAAAAATACTTAAAACCATTGGTGAAATACCTTCCCTAGTATGCTATGTGTATTCCAAACATTGTTTATGAATATCTCTTAAAATATATTTATTAGATCAATAATTCACTCTGAAAGGCTCTCGAAGGACATTTTTATTTATTTATTTATTTTTTAAAAGGAAAAAAAAGAACGTGGGCAGGGGACAGAATTTATTTGTCCTAGACAGATTACTTCTTTGTTTTTTTTTCTTTTTTTTTTGAGACAAAGTCTCACTCTGTTGCCCTGGCTAGAGTGAGTGTCATGGCGTTAGCCTAGCTCACAGCAACTCAAACTCCTGGGCTCAAAAGATCCTACTGCCTCAGCCTCCCGAGTAGCTGGGACTACAGGCATGCGCCACCATGCCCAGCTAATTTTTTTTCTATATATTTTTAGTTGTCCAGATAATTCTTTTCTATTTTTTTTAGTAGAGACGGGGGTCTTACTCTTACTCAGGCTGGTCTCGAACTCCTGAACTCAAACAATTCACCCACCTCGGCCTCTGAGTGCTAGGATTACAGGCGTGAGCCACCGCGCCCGGCCAGATTACTTCTATTAATAGTTTCAGGAATAGCTGAATCTAAGATCCAAGGGTTTCTAACAATGTTATCCTCCGGATTAGGTCTCTTTCTATAACTTGCTCTTGGATGGCTTCATCCTCAGGAATTTTTTTTTCTTCCATGTGCAAGCCCCTCACAGCTCCATGGTTACATCCAATTGTAGCAAATAGAGCTTTTTATGCCAATAGTCCTCACAAAAGTCCTAGGAGTAATTCCCAATGCTTTTAATTGAGTCACCTGACCTTCACTGAACCCATAATAGTAACTCTGAATAGGCCTATGTCACATGCCTACCTCTGGATTTGGAAGTGGGGTTGACCCCATGCAAAGCATGTGGATTAAAAGTGAGGGAAGGTTATTCACCAGAGGAAAATCAAGTTGCTGTTACTAAAAGGGGGAGAAGATATTAGGCAAGCAAAAACCAACACATGTCTTCCATAGACAAGATGTTCTATACATCACCAATTATGTAGTAAGGCTAGGAGTGATGCCTGTCTTAAGTGCTTACAGCCAAAGATTAGGTGGGAGAAATGGATCACTTCAAGGACAGCTGTCCACAAACACCTTCTAGGAGGAAGCCTAC
>CAUYSK010015654.1:0-19911 GCA_963575035.1 Avahi laniger | reverse complement strand
CAAATGATACTCTATAAGAAAGACACCTGCACCCGAATGTTTATAGCAGCACAATTCACAATTGCAAAGATGTGGAAACAACCCAAGTGTCCATCAATACACGAGTGGATTAATAAAATGTGGTATATGTATACCATGGAGTACTATTCAGCTTTAAGAAACAATGGTGATATAGCACTTCTTGTATACTCCTGGATAGAGCATTCTACTAAGTGAGGTATCCCAAGAATGGAAACACAAGCACCACATGTACTCACCATCAAATTGGTATTAACTGATCAACACATAAATGCACATATAAGAATAACATCTAATGGATGTTGGGCAGAGGGGAGGAAAGAGGGGGAGGGAGGAGGAGGGAGGAGGGGATGGGTATATGCATACACAAAGAGTGCAATACGCACCACCTGAAGGATCGACATATTTGAAACTCGGACTTGAGGGGGGAGGGAGAGGCAAGGGCAACATACGTAACCTAAACATCTGTACGACCATAATATGCTGAAATAAAAAAAAAAAAGAAAACACTTCCTTTTTACCTTTTAAATTAAATGATAATTTGCTCAAAAATGGTTTTCCAACTACTTTGAATTACAGTGAGAAATATGGGCCCCTTTAATATTTTAATATTTTTGCCAATTAGCTCATCATTCCTTTAGGAACTATCATTTATCTTAGCTTTCATTCAATGTCTTGATTACCTCAATCTTCATCCACTTATTACAATACCACAATCTAAATTAAGGTCTTAGTAATTCAGTAAAATTTCTCTGGAAATGTTGCCATCAATCAGTTATCTGCTAAACTCCATCAAAAGAAAATAAAATCTGTTCTTAACCTACTTCTCCTCTTTACTTCCATAATATGTTGTACGTACCTCCATAAGGATGCAAGAGTATTTTGTATTTCACTGTTTTATAATTGTTTCACAGAGGATATTACTTGAAAGGAAGGAAATATTATTTCTCTTTATTTAGGGAATCTACCACAAAACTGTTCCCTAACAGGCATTCAGTCAATGAAAAGGGATAATTTAAGAAAAGGTTTAAGATAAAAGCTTTATGTCAGTGAATGGTTGTTGGCCGCATCCATGAAGGAAATAGTTTCTTGAGAAGACTGGACCACTTTGCATTGAAGTAACTAGGTTTTGAGTTCTAATTTAACATTTTTAAACTTGTGAAATTTCCCTAGTTTCTTCCTGAGTTCTCTGTTAATTCTATTATTTTCATTACAAGTCTTTGTTTTCCTCTGGTCTTAGCACCCTGTGTGAAAATCATATGTTTTCAATCAAGTGATGATTAAGGAAGGAAAAACAGTTACATTTGTTTTCCCTTTGTTTCTTATCAACATTTGTCATTTTAACTCAGAGTAACCCCAATTGATGTATATTTATACTTATAGTTTAAATATTATAATGAAAAATATATGCCTATGTGTTCTAATAGGAATCTGAAACACAGTACAAACTAGTCACTTGCTTAATAATGACTAGTTATTTACTGTAGAGAACGCAGTGTATGTAGAAATTATAAAGCTTTATGTTTGTTTACATATATAAATTAATATAAAAAAATTGTTCTTCGAGGATTTTGAACCAGTGTCCCTTTTTTAAGCCCTTTTCACCTTGCACTAAATGAGAACGTCATCCCTAATATTGCTTTGCTCTTCTCTATTTTCTGTTGAATGAATAAGTCTACCCTTTTTCAAATATGATTACCCTCTTCTTCAGTTTTACTATTCCTGTGGAATTAGATCTCCTTATCAAGTACAGCAGCTCAATAATAGCTTTCCTTAAATAGGTACCTGAAGGTCATCTTGAGACTTCCTTCTCCACAGGGATCAAAAAAATGTATGAAATGCCATTACAGTCTAAATTCTGATTGTCTCTAACCAAGCGGAAGGTGTTTTTATAAATAAATCTAAGTTTATAACAGATGGCTTACCACAAGCAGAAAAGGGAATCAATAAGAAAAATGAAAACAATTATATGTCAATGAATATTAACAGCTTAATATTAAAAGGGCCATATGAACTCTTAGCAACTCTATATATTATTATTTCAGAACAGTTACTTTTAAAAAAGAAAGGATATATTTTTGCCATATGTGATGCAGTTGGTTCTTTCAACAGATGTTTATCTCTAATACCTATTTTCATACAATTTAAGCTAAAGCAAATTACAGATATGACTACAAATAAACAGCACGCTTATATGTCTGCATATTTTCTAAGCCCTGTGAATACATACACCATTTATTGCTCTTATTAACTATCAGAATGCCAAGTTTTCATTTCTACAACCTACAATAAAATTTATGTAAAATAATCTTTATGATTTCCCAGATGGTAGACTAGAAAAGCCTTTTGCACATGTTTATGAATTTTTATGTCCTCTGATGTTTGCCTTTAAAAAGGAATTGAAGGATTGAATTTTCTCTTTGTATTGAATATCTTATTTCCAGTAAGAGCTTAATGATAGAAAATCTCTCTTGAAAATGGATTAGAATTTGAGTATTTTCAATCTCAATTTATAAGTTATGCTAAGCTTTAGGTAAGAATAGATGTGTTAGGTAGTCATACATTTCTGCTGGACTGAATTTCATGTTGGAATGACTTCTTTTGTTAAATCTGTGAAGATAGTTGTAGACACACTCTTTTTTCATATTTTCTATTTTTCCTCATAAAATAAATCACTTTAGTGAAACTTGACTCTGTCTCTGAAAATGTCTATGACATTTAAAACCCACAGTGAAATATTAATACATAACTTGGTCTGTGGAGCCATGATTAAATAATCGGTCAGACCCATAAAGTCTAATCTTAACAATGCAACCAGAGTAACACATTTCAAATATATCAGATTATCCTACTAGTCCACTCAGAACCCACCAATGGTTTCCTGTGTTACTCAAACATAAGTCCTCAGAAAGGTTCTCTATGATTGGGTACCATTTACCTCTCCAAACTTACCTACTATTCTCACCTTCCAGCCACATTGACCTCCACAGAAGAGCATACCAGAGTCATTGCTCTTGTTGGAGTTTATTTATTTATTTATTTTCTTTCCTGGACTGCTCTTCTGAGGCACACAACTAAATACATGGCCAGATTCATCACCTCTTTCAGATCTTACTTAAATATCACCATCTCTGTGAGACCTTCTTTGTCCACCATCAGATCTAAAATTGCAACTTCTTTCTCCACATGTTATTTAATCCTTTGCTGCTTTAGGTTTTCTTTATCACTTATTATTTAACATAATGTCAGCATGCGTGGATGCATCTTAATTATGTTGTTTATTATTCTCTCTGACCACTAGAATGTAAACTTCAAGGGAACAAGGATATTTGATCTGTTTACAATAGCAACTACTACATGGTAGGACCTTATTAAATATTTTTGAATAAATTAATCAATGGGTGACCATATCAACATCTTTTTAGCTAGAGTGCTAGAGTCAGATATCCTAGGTAAATATATGCACATGTAGATGTGGGGTGTGTGTGGGTGTGTGTTTTGTGTTTTTTTACTGTATGTGAAGGAATATACATCTTCCTTTTCCTATTCTTAGTCTCTCTCTTCCTCTCACCCTTTCTCTCCCTCCCTCTCTCCTCCTCTCCCTCCTTCTTCTTCTCCTTCTTCCTTCCCCCACTTTGTCTCCTAACTTTTATTTTTCTGAAACTCTATCTTAGTCTGTTAATCATTCTTGGTTTATTTCCTAAATGTAGCTAAGATCCAGACACCCCTAGATACCTTACGACATTGGCTAAATGTCAGTTTGTTTTTTACATTTTGTTTTAGTATAGTATATCAAGGTTTTGTTTATTTTCTGAATTTGTTCTTTCCATAATTTCCATCAGCTGAATACCACATGTGGTCTGCCTGTCTGCTATTGATTATGGTTTCCTCTTAGAATAGTGCTTCTTACACCTGACTCAGATACTATCAATTCCAACCTGAGTCTTACATGGAGACTCTCGCTTTATCATGTGTGTTTTTACACTGGAGGAGCACCAGAGAATTTAGTAATATGCTGAAATGAAGAGGGACAGGGATAACACAATTCTGAAACTTATGGATGAGCCTGGAATTGGCTACCGATCCTTAAGACATGTGCTAATAAATAGCAGAGGACCGAGACAGCAAGATTCCGTATACCGAGGATGCCCTCATGGTCTGTCACAGTCACATCTGTAAAGACATGGAAATAACATAATCTTTTACCTTTTATTTGGTTATTCAACAAATTCAAATATATAAGGGTAATATTACTTTTGTTCAACTTCAACACTTTCTTATGCATAAAATATTTTAAGATTTTAGCTTGGTTTTAAAATGGATTTAGTCTTTCTACACTCTTTAGAACATGACATTGGCTTTAAGTTTCAAAATACACTAGTAAAATAATATTATGGTGAAGCGTATCATTTTAGAAGTTCTAATTTGCCTAATGTTTTCAAAAGCTGTATGTCTCACATGTCATTATATAGATTTTGGCATATTTCAAACACAGTAATCAGAAATTCAAATACTTGAAGCCAAAATATAATTTATATGTAACAAAAAATAACTGAACTGCACTCTTGAGATTATTTCACTGAGCTACACACTTGAGATTAGAGCTCTGGCAAATTCACAACGTCTTTTTATTCAACGATAAAAAGAATTGCAAATTTAACTTATCTGAAGCAAATCTTCAGCCTTATTATTTAATATTTCTAAAGATCTAGTGTTGGAGAAAACAGAGGTAAGGAAATGGCAAATGGAATGAATATTGTACTCTCTATTTTGTCCTTATTTGTGCAAGTATATAAAAGCAATCCATGCAATACTTTAATGTAAATACAACTATGTATGATTTAAGAAATTAAGCTAGAAAGATACATCAACAAGGATATCTAAGATGCATTAGTAAATGTGTTGTCTTTTATTTTCTGAGTAAAGGTAATGAAATATTAAAAATAAGAGCAAGGAATTAATTCAGATTTGTTAGTAACACATTTAGATAATTAATGAAAGTTTGAATCTCCCCCTGCCAGTGGTTGTATTCAATATATTATTATATGTCATCCTTACTTTTAGTCTTATACTTTCCTTTGACTTAGTTAGATTTTGTATAATGGAGAAAAATTGCTTAATGGAATGAAAATTTTTCCAATTTTTTTTAGACTTTGTTTAAGTTTATTAGTGATGTTAAATTGTGTATCCAGCTAGATATAAATAAATCTTAAAAATATTTTCCTTTTCTTCAGCTAAATAAGACATTTTATTATAACCTAATCACCTTTTATAGATGATAGCAGCATTTTCTCCCTTTTACTGATATTTTCCATAATCTAGTTCATTGTGACTTTTCATAAACATCTATGGATTTGAGCTAATAGAGAAATCTGTAGGAAAAAAATGTTGAATACAGCTTTTATTTTCTCTATCCCTCAAAGAAAGATGATAATCTGACATGCATTAATGGAGAAAAAATTAGTGGAGAATCTAACTATAGAAGTTGAAAGATGTCAGAACCTCTAGATAAAATCTAGCTTTATATCTTTCATACAGGGAAAACAATCTGAGGCCCCAAGTAATAAAGCTAGTTAGCACCAGAAGCAGGTCTAAGATCAAGGTACCCTGACAGATTGGTCCTTCATTTTTTCCATCTGATATAGAAGGTAAAATAAGAGAGTCAACTAAACAGCTCTGTAAATTCATATTCAATAGTCAGAAAGTAACAAGTTAAAACTTTGTTTTTTGTTTGTGTGTTTGTTTTGGTAGTATGAAGTCCTAGAGCAAAGTCATTAAAGGTTTTAGAAAATAAGTTAAAGGTTTGGTAAAACTACAAAGAATTAGATTGACTGATGACTAATCTTTAACAAAATACAATGTAAAGATAGAGAAATATAACATTTACCAAATTGGCTTTATGTTTTTCTTCCATTCTTGCTAAAAGTATATAACTTTTTCTCAGTATGTGTTTTGTTTTTACACTTTTAATAGGAATACAATGTGATAACTTTTATGCACATGTATTAATATATGTATGGATCTTGATTCAATAAAGGAACCTGTTTCACGTATTTTCCCTAGCCAATCACAACACCATCATGGGAATACACTGTACACATTTCCTATTAGCTCATACTTCATAAAATGAGCATCATATTTTAAAAAGATAGTGTAAAATTAAAATTTTAATATAAAATTCTTTATTGCACATATATTTTTAAGTGAAAAGTGAAAATTTCATTAAAATAAATTTTAAAAGTTCTTTAAAAAATAACAGAACCTTTTTAGTCAGTATGGAAATGGGAAACTAGGTTAGCAGAATTATTACAGGTCTTATGAGTAATAGAAATGAGTGATAAGAAAACTACTATTTCAATTTTTTCTTAATATAAAACTCTCTTATAAATTTTAATAAATTTTGATATTAATAAAATAATATATAGCAAGAAAACTACTATTTCAATTTGTTTTTAATATAAAACTCTCATAAATTTTAATACATTTTGATATTAATAAAATAATATATAACATATTTATGTGAGAATGACATGAGGAAGACGATAGAAGTCCTGGATCCTACTTTCCCCCATGAACACAATTTAGCAGTAAATTCCCTTTGTAAGAAACCAAAAAACTACCTGAGAGGCTCCTGCACCCAAGGTGAGTGTGAAACCAGACACACTGAAGACAGTATGAAAATTTGAGATATTGTCTCACCTGAAGCCCTTCCCCAGGCACAGCACCAAATGATCAGAAAGAAATCCCAGTTCTCTGCTTCTCTTTGAAAATTGGAAGAGTTGGATGGCATGTTCAATGTCCTAACTTTTCCAAGATCTCCATAAAGGAATGGTTTCTGTCATGCCAGTATTAGAGCTCTGATAGGGTATGTCACACTGTAGCCACAGGAGAAAAAACAAAGATGATGGCTTGGGCTGGCAGCTGTCACAGCCCCTCCCCTGGACTCAGACCATAGCTAGCAGATGAAAACCCCAGCTTACAGGCTTTTCCTGGAGAGGAAAAGAGTCATTTTCAATGTCTAATGCCCCATCTTTTCCAGGGACTGCCCAAAGGACTGGTTCTATCTTGCCTGTCTCAGAGTGATACAACACTTGTCATATTCTAAGACTTCTTGGGATCAGTGAGACCAAGACCACATTAAATGGTTTGATCTATCATGTAACTAGCTGCCATGGCCCCACCTCAGCTCACCAAGAAGCAAACAGATAAAAATCTCACAACCTAGCTCTTCCCTAGAAGGGAAACACAGACAGTCAAGGAAAAAGAAGAAACAGGATAATGTATTCCTAACAAATGAACAAGACAAATATCCAGAAACTGACTTTAACAAAATGGAGATACATGATTTATCTGACAGAAAATTCAAAATAACTATCAAAAGAGGCTCACCGAGGAAAAGAAAATAATGTATGAACAAACAAAGTAAGAATTTCAACAAAGATATAGAAGTCATGGAGCTAAAGAATACAATATCAGAACTATAAAATTTCACAGAGGGATTCTACAGAAGACTAGGTCAAGAAGTAAAAAGGATCAGTGAACTCAAAGACAGATCACTGCAAATTATTCAGTCAGAGGAGCTAATAGAAAAAGAAAAATACTGATGAATGCATGAAGAGCTATGGGACATCATCAAATGAATCAATACAGATATTATGGCAATGCCAGAGACAGAAGAGAAAGAGAAGTGACCAGAAAGATTCTCCAAAGAAATGATGGCAAAAACTTGGCTAATCAAGGGAAGGAAATAGAAATCCAAATTCAGGGAGCCCAAAGAAACCCCACTAAAATAAATTGAAAGAAATATACACTGAGGCACATTACAATTAACCTGTCATAATTAAAAGACAAAGAGAGAATTTTGAAGTTAAAGAGAAAATGATTTGAAATATAAGGGAACTCACCACTCCAATAAGACTATCAGCAGAATTTTTATCAGAAAACTCAGATGGGAGTGGGGTAATATACAATATTTCTCCCTTACCTGTGATTTTGATTTCTGCAGTTTCAGTTACACATGGTCAACTGTGGTTTGATAATATGACAGTATTTTGAGAAAGAGAGAGAGAGTCTAATCACATAAGTTTTATTATAGTATATTGTTATAATTGTTCTATTTTATTATAGGTTATTTTTGTTAATCTTTTACTGTGCCTAATTTATAAATTAAACTTTATCATAGGTGTGTATGTATAGGAAAAAACAGTATATACAGGGTTTGGTACTATCTGCAGTTTCAGACATCAAATGGGGTGTGTGGAACATATCACCCATGAATAAGGGGAGCTATTCAAAGTACTGACAAAAAAAAAAAGCCTCCAAGAATACCATACCTAGAAAATTTATCATTAAAAAATGAAAGAGACATAAAGTCTTTACCAAACAAAAGCTGAGGGAGTTCATCACCAGTAGACCTGTCTTAGAAGAAACACTAAAGGGAATTCTTCAAGTTGAAGCAAAAGGATGATAAATAGCAACATAATAGCATAAGAAAGAATAAAATTAATTGATAAAGTTAAATATATAGACAAATACTGTATAACTGCGATGGTGGTATGTGAATCACTTTTAATTACAGTGTAAAATTTAAAAAAACAAAAGTATTAAAGATAAGTATAACTAAAATATATGTTAATAGATGCACAATATAAATAGATGTGCATTGATTCATCAGTGGCAAAGTGTGTGGAGGTGAGAATTAAAAGTGTAAAAATTTTGTATGCAATTGAGCTTAAGTTATTATCAGATTAAAATAACTTCTTAAAACTATAAGATATTTATGTAATCCCACAATAACTTCAAAAAATGCCTATAGAAGATACACAAAGGAAAAAGATAAAGGTATAAAAGCATATCAATACCAAAAAATAAATGAAATATAAAAGAAGACAGAAAGAGAGAAAAAGAGGTATGGAAAAACCTCAAGAAAAATAGAAAACAATTAACAAAATGAAAATAATAATTTATTTCCTATCAGTAATTATTTTGAATGTAAATGGATTAAACTTCCTAGCAAAAGACAGAGTAGATGAATGGATAAAGAACAAAATCCAACTGTATTTTATCTACAATAAACTCACTTTAAATTTAAGGACATACATAGGCTAAAACTGAAGGAATGACAAAAGACAGTCCATGAAAATGGCAACCAAAAAAGAGCAGGAATAAAATCAGATATTCTTACAAGTGACAAAAAGATATTATATAATAGCAAAAATGTTAATTTATCAAGGAATATAACAATTATAAATATATATGCATCCATTAGAGTACCTGAATATATAAAGCAAATATTGACAGAACTGAAGGGAGAAATAGACAGCAATATGTTAATAATGAGAAACTTTCAATACCCTACATTCAATAATGGATAGAACAATCAGACAGAAAATCAATACAGAAATAGCAAATTTATGCAGCAATATACAGACAATTCCTGATTTATAATGGTCCTGCTTATGATTTTTCAGCTTACCATGAGTTTATTGAGATATAATCCCATAGTAAATAGAGGAGCATCTGGACTTATGCTGGTTTGATATGTAATTTTTTGACATTATGCATTTATCAAGGCATTAAATTCATTTTTGATGTATTACACAATATTTTCAATTTACAGTGAGTTGATCAGGATGCAACCTCATTATAAGTTTAGGAACATCTGTAGACCAAAGGAACTCAGAGACCATAACACAACTTGCTACCCCACCCAGCCGGCCACACATTCTTCTGAAGTATACAAGAAAAATTCTCCAGGATACGTCACATGTTAAGTAACAAAACTAGTCTCAACAAATTTGTGAAATTTGAAATCACATTAAGTATTTTTTCCAACCCCAACTGAATGAAAATAGACATCAATAACATAAGGAAAACTGGACATTTTCAAATAAGTGAAAATTAAGTAACACATTCCCACTCCTGAATAACCAATGACTTCCAGAAGAAATCAAAAGGGAAAGTAGAAAATAACTGTGACAAATGAAAATGAAATTACAAAACACAAAAACTAACAAGATATAGCAAAAACAAACTAACTCTACAATACAACAAATTAGAGAAAGAAGAACAAATTAAGCTGAAATCTAGAAGACGGAGGGAAATAATAAAGATTAGGACAGAAATAAATGAAATAGAGGACAGAAAAATCAACAAAACCAAGAGTTTGTTTTTGAAAAATACAAGCAGATTGACAAAGCTTTATCTAGACTAACTAGAAAAAAAGAAAGAACACTCAAAAATAAAATCAGAAATAAAAGAGGAATCATTACAACTGATGCCACAAAAGTAAAAAAAATACTTCCATAAACAATTACACACTAAGAAACTGGATAACCTAGAAGAAATGGATAAATTTCTAAAACATACAACCTATAAAGACTAAATAATGAAGAGATTGAAAGTCTGAAAAGACCCATAACCAGTGTGGAGACTGAATCAGTAATCGAAAATCTTTCATCAAAGAAAAACCCACGATCAAACAGTTTCACTGGTGAATTCTAACACACATTTAAATAGTGTCAATCCTTCTCAAACTTTTTCAAAAACTCAAGAGGAGGGAACAGTTTCAAACTCATTCTATGAATCCTACATTACCCTGAAACCAAAGCCAGACAAAGACACTACAAGAAAAGAAAACTCTAGGCCATACGACGTGATAAATATAAATAAAAAATTATCTACAAAATATTAGAATGTGTAATTTAACAGTACATTAAAAATATCATATACCATGACCAAGTAAGATATATGCCTAAGATGCAAGGATGGTTCAACACACAATAATCAATCAATTAATTAATTAATATAATATACCACATTAATAAATTGAAAGATAAAAATTATACGATCATCTCAAGAGATGCAGAAAAAGCATTTGACAAAATTCAACACATTTTTATAATAAAAACTTCCAGAAAAACTAGGACTGGAAGAAAATTACCCCAACATAATAAAGACCATGTATGACAATCCCACAGCTATTATTCTCCATGTGAAAAACTGAAGACTTTTTTCTGATATCAGAAGCAAAGTAAGGATGACCACTCTCACCACTTCTATTCAACATATTACTGGACACCTTAGCTAGAGTAATTAGGCAAAAAGAAAGATAAAAAGAAAGGATATTCAAGTCATAAAGAATTAGGTAGAATTATATCTTTTCTACATGACATGATTGTATGTATAGAAACCACTAAAAATTCCATAAAAGAACTTTTAGAAATAATAAATGAATTATGAGGAGATACATGATGTAAAATTAATATTTAAAAATCAATTGCAATTACATACATTAACAACAAATTATCTTAAAGAGAAATTAGGACAATAATCCCATTTAGAATAGCACTAAAAAGAATAATACACTTAGGAAAAAACTAAGTGTGAAAACAACTTGTATAGTGAAAACTGGAAAACATTGATGAAAGAAATGAAAGACGAAACAAACAAATGGAAAGATATCTCAGATTCACGGATTGAAATGTTTAATACTGTAAAAATGCACCACACAGATTCAATTCAATCTTTATCAAGATTACAATGGAATATTTTATATAAATAGAAAAAAAATTATAAAATTTATGTGAAACCTCAAAGGACCCTATTAGACAAATCATTCTTGAGAAAGAGGAGCAAATCTGGAGACATCACATGTCCTGATTTCAAAAACATTACCAAGTTATAGTAATTAAAATAGAAGAGTGCTGGCATGAAGGTAGACACATAGACCAATGCAACAGACTAAAGTGCTCAGAAAGAAATCTACACATATACAGTCATTTAAACTTTAACAAGGATGTCAAGAATGCACAGTGGGGAAAGGATAGTCCCTTCAACAAGTGGTGTTGGCATAACTGGTTACTTATATGCAAAAGAATAAAGTTGAACCTTATCTTACATCATACACAAAAATCAATTCAAAATTAAGACTTAAACATACGACCTGAAACTGTAAAACTTGCAGAAGGAAACATAGGGGAAAAACTTCATGACATTCATCTTGGCATTAATACCATGCATACAATAATAAAAGCACAGGCAACAAAATAAAAATAGACAAGGGTGACTATATTAAACTAACAAGATTTTCCACAGCAAAGGTAGCAATCGATAGAGTGAAAGGGAATCTATTGAATGGGAGAACATATTTACAAGTTATATATCTAATAATGTGTTAATATCCAAAAGATATGAAGAACTTACAACTCAATAGAAAAAGTAAATAAAACAAAGTAAAACTAATAAGCCAATTTAAAAAAACTGAGTTAATGACTTGAATAGAAATCAAAATTAGTATCATTTTTCAGAGTCCTTAGAAGATATGCTGGTTTTTGTTCAATTTTGTGTACAAAGAATAATAAGTGATAGGAATTGGATCAATATCAATAAGTATCCACACATAAAAACAATAGTTCACCAAATCAAATGCACATTTGAAATATTTGTTCATTCCTCTGGCAATACTTATGCAAATTACATATAAATATATAATTTGACAGAACACCAGATATTGAAGATTTATAATAAGCAGAAGAAATTTAGTCCCACTTTGTGGCTTTTATATCAATTGGTGGCAACATTTAGCTTTTCTATCTCTTAGTCTATCATTGCTCCTATTGTACAACCATGTGGACACCAAAATTTTAGTTATATATGCAGATGTTTGACTAGCAACTAATAATTCAAATTATCTGGAGACTTACCTCAATTTTTTAAAGATATATTGTTTTTCTGAAATTTGTAAATTAATCAAAATTTTGTCTTCCCTAAAATATTCATTTTGAGTTTCATTATTTTCAAAGAGCTATAATACCTGGGCAAGGAAGATTCAGTGACTGATGCGCTCCTGAGCAGTTTTCTGAAAAGGTTCACATATTTATCTAGATACTTTTTAAATTCTCATTTTTTCATGAGTGCATTTATTTCAAATATAGGCCTTTGTTCTTAGGAACACTTTTGGCTGTTCAATGTTATTTCAGAGTCATATGGACTCTAATCTTATTGCTTATTGTTTTCAAGGAGTTTGTAAAAAGAAAAGATAAAATTGAATAAACTAAAACTTCACATTTCTACTTAAGTCTTCAATGTGAAGATTTGTAAGGTTTCTTGAAGGAAAAATAAAATATAAAATCTCACTTTTCGGTTACTAGGATGAGACGAGATTTGGTGTGAAAGTCATTTAAGAAAAGCGAAAAAAACAATAAAATTTCAACTGTTTGCTTAGGAACGGTTTATCAGAACAGCTTCAAACTCAGACAAACAAACATCCAGGCTTCTTCATGGAGCTTGGTGTGGCTGATATTATTGAAAGGTTATTTATGATATATAGTGCTTGTTTGGAAAGTGCTTGAGAAACTAACACGTAGTCTCCTTTTTATTCTTGTATGTGATAGTAAATGAAAAATAAAGATCTCCAACATTATTAAAAATTAAACCTAATGTCTCTTTTATCCTTACTTCTTCAGAATTACATTTTACAATGCAAATACTTTCTTTAAGAGACTACTTTTACAATACAATACTTTCTTTAAGAAAGTACAAACTATGTAACCAAGTATAAGTCTTAGCCTTACACTTGGAGTTCCGAGAAAAAAGCTATAGTTTTGAGTAGGGAGGACATGGCTGGGTATAAGAAAAGCTAAGAGGGTGATAAAATAGCTGTGTACACTATGCTAAACACTGATTTTTAACAAGTTTGTTGTTCTGAACACCAAAAATGATACGTATGTATTGTCAGTCAACATTATAAAATATTTCAGAGGAGAAATTATATTCATTTTGCTCAGAAACTCTCCATACTTTCTGACACGGGGAGATGGAAGATTGCTCACAGTATCAACTGTTGTGAATTGGGTAAGAAAAGGCTAGGGTTGGGAAGGATAAACAATTTGTAGGGGTATTGTTAGTGAAAGTCTGCTTACTTTTTTTTCTGTGTAAGGAGATGGAATTTGCACTGATATTTTTACTGATAAAAAACTATACTTTAGATATATTACACTAACCAAAATTTACATTAACTGCATAAGTAATGGCAAAGACAGTTTGTAAAGCGTCACTTTTTTAGATCTACCTTAATTTCTTAGAGGCACAAATGTAAATTATCACAACTGTGTCAATCAGTGATCAAAAAGAAAAATAGCCATATTAAAACCTCTCTCTCTCACACCCCTGCCTCACACTGGTGCATATTCAAAAGAGAGATGTTTTGCTTTTTGCTTTATTAAATGCATTCTTGCATTTTCAGGATCTAAAGGAGACAAAATCTATCACAGAGCCAAAATTATTGAGAAACTCTGAAGTCATTGTGTTATTCGATAGTAAAATTGAGCTCCAAAGTTCTCAAAGTAGTTTATTTATCCTGATGTATGTGTGCTGATTTGAATGTTATTGTGTAATTCGAGGCCCCTCTTACCTGATTTTTCCAGTAAAGCTATATATTATTCTATTATAAATCTGTATAGTGTTCACATAGTTTTATAACATTCCATTTGATTGCACTATACAAAATAAATAAAACCATTACTTATACTATGTCCCTATGTCATCTGAACTATAAGCAATTAGCTAGCATTCAGACTTTTACATCCCAGGAAGTGAATAGCAGTGTATACTATGCACTGACTCATCTTTTGTGATTGGTCAAAGGGACTCATTTAGAAACATGGAGATCTAAACCTCAATCACTGATTAGCTTAATTTTTTATAGAAAAATAAATCACTTTAGGTGGGATGCAAAGAGGTGAATTATAATGATTGATTCCTACATAGAAAAGTCAATGACAATTTTCCAGGTGAGAGAGTCAAGTATGGGTTTTTATTTAAAATACCAAAAGAAAGGCATTAAGAGTAAGAAAGACTGTGGGTCACATTTAAATGAACCATGTATTATGGTTGACATCTCAAAACAAAGGGAGTAACTTCGTTGTCAATTTAAGAATCACCTTAAAAGTGAAACACTGTGCACTTAACCTTTACAAAAAGTATATAATGTAGAGGAAATTTATTTTTGAATATTTTCGTGAAATACCAGCTTTAAAGTTACAACTTTGCAAAATGCCAACCTGAAATGTTGGGTTAAATGACTTAGCTAAACAATGTAGCTCAGTGGCATTTCCCTTTCATTTAATCACAAACCTAATGCAACACCAGGTGCACAGTGAACATTGAAATATCTAAACAGGATGAAAAGAATAATGATGAAAGGTGAACTCTTTCCTCAGTATCACTGCATCTGGGCAAGCAACATTAATGTTGCATTTAAAAAAATTAATTGATTTATTGGAATATAAGTTAGAGGTTTCTAAAAAATTCATAGCAGAAACTTTTCTTGAAATAATTTCTATGAAATACTCCAATAAATGGTTAAGGGAGATGAAATTTGAAAGACTCCTCCCACCTTCTTCCTCTTCCCAGTTATTTTTCTCTGCCAAACAGCAATGGAACGTATTTGAGATTTGAGAACCCTTCGTGTTCCACTGATGGCAATGAGAGCAATTCTCATTTTGAAGATTTCCTCAATGTCCCAACAATCAAAATTTCTCATATTTTTTGCCAATGATAATGAGCTCTTCGATGTATTTTTGCTGCTAAATGCATGACAGATATTCAAGATACCGTGGAAAACATTATTGGGGATGATGGAGAGAGACCGAGGATTGTTGTGGATGTCTCTTGTAAGATAGCTTCAGTGGAATGCTTGGAGTGTGCAAAGGAGGTGATACTTAGCTCTGAGCCAACAGTTTCTAACAAAAAGTCTAAGGAAGGCTTCCAACTGAACGTAACGAAGAAAGTAGATTAGTTAATTACTAAGTTTAAGGCTGAATGTGGAGGAATACAGTTTTTAGTTACTCTTCCCCTTGAATCCAGTCCTAAAATGCAAATAACCATTAAGCACCTCTTGGGAAGCTTCATCTGGAGGAAGTAAGCTACCACAGAATAGGATAGAATGTCCCAAGATTGTCAAGATGGAGAGGCCACGTACAGGCATTCTGATTGACAGTCCTGTTGAACACCCAACTGGGAGTAAGTCATTTCGAATGTTCAACCAAAGCAAACTCTAAGACTTCAGCCCCAGTAGACATCTGACTACATCTCATGAGGAAATTCAAGTGAGAACTTCCCTGCCCAACTTTTCCCAAATTCTAATCTACAAAATTGCAAGCTAAAAAAGTTGTTTTGAGAAACTTAGTGCTTTAAAACACTAAGAGCCACTGGAACAACATTGTTTATAGTCACATCGGTTTATATGAGCATAAAAACCAAACTCTGTTCCATATTAAATTAATAATAGTATGTACATATATAACCAATTAAGGTAAACAATGGGGAGATTATTCGATTATGAACTTGAATTGATACAGATTCTAAATTTGACAACCGCATTTAATTTTAAATTTCCTCGTTGATAAGGCAAAAAGAAGTCAAGATGCCAAATTTGGTTTATATTGCCATTGATTCAAAAGGGATAAATCCTCCTAGTTCTACATTTTGAGATAATTGACTTATTTTAATCCTTAAATAATAGAAATTGAACAATGTGCACTCATTTATTCAACAAGTATTTTTAAGGTCTGTTCAAATACAGACACTATCATGATAACGTTGTATAAAATAGACATTGTTCTTTCTCCTGGGTGCTTATAGCCTTGAGGTTATGGGAGTAGGAATTCATTTCTCCCATCATTTATTTTGAAATAGTTCAGACTCCCTGAAAAAATTGATAGTACAGTGGCCCTGCATTTGTCTATTTTACCTCCTTTACTAGGTCTATCTATTAGAATTTTGTTAAATTACATTCTTTTTATCTACCTTCTTCTTATTATTCCTTTCTGACTGCTATAAGATAGCAGTCAGATTATCTGAGACCTTAGTGTTTTGTTTTTTTTTTTTGAGACAGAGGATCACTGTGTTGCCCTGGCTAGAGTGCCATGGCATCATCTTAGCTCACAGCAACCTCAAACTCCTGGGCTCAAGCGATCCTCCTGCCTCAGCCCCCAAGTAGCTGGGACTACAGACATGCGCCACCATGCCTGCTAATTTTTTCTATATGTTTTTAGTTGTCCAATTAATTTCTTTTGCCCTCCCCCACCCCTATTATTGTAGAATGTATGAATAAATTATAAATAAGCTGCTTCTATTAATTAGTGAGTAGATGTTCAATATCCAATGTAACAAGCTAAAATCTAGGTTAATTTTCAAGATACGAAAGAGAACATAAAATGAAAAACTAAATTAAAGTCTGTAATCAGATAAGTGCTAAGACATTGAAATAAAGCCAACATGGATATGAAGGCTTCCAAGATGAGGAAGCAAATGAGGAGAGAGAAAAGCACGTTATGTTCAAAGATCTGGAAGGTAAACTCAAACATACACAGAAAAGTGAAAGAGTGGCTTTATATGACTTCGGAAAAATAAGATAGCAGTCAGATTATCTGAGACCTTAGTGTTTTGTGTTTTTTTTTTTTGAGACAGAGTCTCACTGTGTTGCCCTGGCTAGAGTGCCGTGGCATCATCTTAGCTCACAGCAACCTCAAACTCCTGGGCTCAAGTGATCCTCCTGCCTCAGCCTCCCAAGTAGCTGGGACTACAGGCATGCACCACCATGCCCGCTAATTTTTTCTATATGTTTTTAGTTGTCCAATTAATTTCTTTCTATTTTTAGTAGAGACGGAGTCTCGCTCTTGCTCCTGAGCTCAAACAATCCACCCGCCTTGGCCTCCCAGAGAGCTAGGATTACAGGCGTGAGCCACCACGCCCAGCCAGTGGTTTTTTTTATAAGGATTCCATTCCATTTCAGATATTATTGGAAGTCATTGAAATGTTTTAAGCATTAATGTGATGTGATTTATTTAACATTTATTGAGAGTGTGTTTTGAACGCTACATAGAAAGATCATTGCAATTGCCAAGAATATAAGTAAAATAGGACATTACTAGAATATTACAGTATTAAGTAAGATAGCATAGTGACTTAGACTGTGCTGTGGATAGAAAAGTAAACATATTTAAGGTATATTTTAACAGCTCTATTGAGAGTCGATGTCATATCTAACAATCTTTTGCCAAACTCAAGGTCATAAGGCTTTCCCCCTATGCCTTTTATCCAAGAGTTTTATAATTTTAAATCTTATATTTAGGCATTTGAGATATAGTTTGAATACCTTACAATTTACCAATTTAAAATGTGTACTTCAATTGTTGATAGTATATTCACACATATGTGCAACCATCACCACAATTTAAGAACATTCTTACCACTACAAAAAGCAATTCCAAAGATATTAGATATCAACCCTTGCCTTCCCGACTTCCTACTCACTCAGCCCTAAACAACCACTAATTTATGCTGTCTCTATAGATTTCCATGTTCTGAACATCATACAATATGCTTTCATTTGCAATTGTTTTTTTATTTAGCATGCTTTCAAGGTTCATTCATGTTGTATTATGTTTCAATACCTCATCCTTTTTTATGTCTGCATAATATTCCATTGTATATATAAACCCCATTTTGTTCATTCATTCATGGGCATTTAGGTTGCTTCCTCCTTTTGGCTATTATGAATAATTTTGATATAACATTTATGCAAAAGTTGTTGTGTAGACATATGTTGTTATTTCTCTTGGGTATGTACCTCAAAGTGAAATCTGGGTCATGTACTGACTCCATGTTTAGCCATTTGAAGGACTGGCAGATTTTTTTTAAAGGAGCTACATCATTTTATTTACATTCCCACCAGTGGTGTCTGAGGGCTCTCATTCCTCCACATCCTTTGTCCACACTTGTCATTATCTGTCTTTTTGAGTCTAGCCATCTGGCAAGTATAAAGTGATTTGTTGCTTTGATTTACATTTCCTTGATGATTAATGAAGTTGAATATCTTTTTGTATGCTTATTATCCATTTGTACATTTCCTTGGAGAAATGTCTATTCAGATTCTTTGTCCATTGAAAAAATTAGGTTGTCTTTTATATTTTGAGTTAAGAGAATTCTTCATGTAATCTGGATATGAGTCTGGATATTGAGTTAATTTTTGTGTATGGTGTGTGATAATAGTCCAAATTCTTTGTTCTTTTGTTTTTTTTCTTTGCATGTGGATATCCTGTGTCCCAGCACGCTTTACTAAGAAGATCATTCTACTGTTTATTTTTTTGGTATACTAGTGAGAAAATAAATCATACATGTATTGGTTTATTTTTGGACTCTCAATTCTATTCCATTAATCTGTAAGTCTGTCATTGTGCTGAAACCACACTGTCATGATTAACATTGCTTTGTGGTAAGTTTTCAAATTGAAAAGTGTGAGATCTCCAACTTTATATTTTTTAATTGACAATTACAAATTGTGTATATTTATAATGTACAACATGTTGCTATGCAATATGTATACATTGTGAAATTGCTAAATTGAGCTAATTAACATATGTGTTACCTCAGGAACATATCTTTTTTGTGATGGGAATACTTAAAATCTACTCTGTTAGCAATAATGTATTACATTAATAAAAATGTATTATATTTCAAGAATATATATATATTTATATATATAAATATATCGCATTTTATTTATCCCCTCCATAGTTGATGGGAAGTTAGGTTGCTTCCATATCTTCGCCATTGTGAATTGTGCCTTGATAAACATATCAGTTTAGGCGTATGTTTTATGAAACGATTTCTTTTCCTTTGCATAGATACCCAATAATGAGATTACTGGATCATATGGCAGAGCAACTTTTGTTTAATAGTTCTTTGGAGTGTTTATTGTGCTGGTCCTTGTGTAATTCAGCTTTGAGTACTTCTTGGAGAGCTGGTCTTGTCCTGGTGAATTCCCACAGACTTTGTTTATCTGAGAATGTCTTTATTTCTCCTTCATATATAAAACTTAGTTTTGCA
>CAUYSK010015647.1:0-75729 GCA_963575035.1 Avahi laniger | reverse complement strand
GTTTATTGTCGGGTGCTTGCTTATATACCCTGGGAAGGGGGAAGGGTAAGTTTAGGGGCCGTGGCATTCGCTGATTGGTGGTAGACGGGTGACGTGAGGGAGCAGGGGCCGTTGGTCTTGGCGCGTGCGGGAAAGGAAGCGCGGGACTTTCAAATACAGCGCGGGAATTTTCAGGGGAGGAGAAAGAAGGGGGAAGTGAAGGCTGGCATAAATGGCTGCCGTAAGCTGCCGCTTCATGGCCATGTTGGCTCCCAACATATTAACACAGAGTTTAAGTTAATAAAACAATGTAAATATTGTCAAGAAAACAATCTAGATAGCTTTTCCGTTGGAGGTGGTTATTCTAACAGAGAAGAGCAAAACTAATCCTTAAACTTCCCTGTACAGCTAGGGACTTAGAACCAAGCTGTCGGGTTTGTCATTTGGTTTTTAAACTTTGGTTATTTTTTTATTATATTTTGACCCATAAAGACAAATACTGGAACTTCCAGTTTTTTTGACATGAGCGAGAAACATTTCTATCAGTTACGGATTTAATATCTGTTTCTGTAACTCTCCTAAAAACGGCACATTCCATGTCTCTAGTTATTGTCCCCCAGTGGTAATTTGGAAGTGTATGAGCCAAGATTGTATCAGACTAGAGGAGTGCGCTTTGAGTGTTTAAAGGAAGCACTGCTGTGTACCTTTCTGTCTGCTGACCCGTTCATTTACTTTCCGTGTGGTCTGTCCTGGTTCTCTGGGCCCTGGGAACCAGCCCGCTCTGGCTCACGTCCAGCGCTGTAACAATAGCCAGTGTTTACTGGGCCTGGGCTGTGTGCCAGATGTCGAACAAAATACTGTACACAGGTTATTGTTCGAATCTAATACTTACAGCCAGCTTTTGAGGTAATACCATCAGTACCTCCACATTGTAGATGAGATAACAGGTTTAGAGACCCTGAGTAACATGCCCAAGTCACACATCTTAATGGAGGACCCAGGATTGAAACCTAGTTCTGTCTCACTCGAGAGCTGCCATCTCAGTTGCAATTCTCTACCACAATGTGACCCAGGAAGGGTCTGGATATGGTGCTGGAAGGACCCTCAGGGGCCCTTCAGATCTGCCCTGAAGCGAGTCATCCTCCACAGTGTCCCTCCGGGTCCATCTCTCGCCCCAACGTGGTCATTTCAGGCAATAGGGTGCTCTCAGCAGCTCTGGGTGTTCAAGGTCCTTTCTGCTGTAGGGTCAAAATCTATCTCCTTTTGGCTTCCATGAGATGGTCAGCCTTCTGCTCAGTGGGGCCTTATAGAAGATCCAAGGCTGCTCCCCACCCTAGGGAATCCCCTCCATCTTTGACTCATTCATTCAACAGATATTTAATGTGTGTCCACAATATGCCCAGGATAGAGCAGTGGACAAGACAATGTTGTAATGCCTGGTGAGTTGACATTTTTAAAATTAATTAATGTATTATTTTATTTTATTGAGACGAGGTCTTGCTTTGTTGCCCAGGCTGGAGTGTATGAGTGGCATGATCCTAGCTCACTGCAGCCTCAAACTCCTGGGCTCAAGTGATCCTCCCACCTCAGCCTCCCAAGTAGCTGGGACTATAGGCGTGTGCCACCATGCCCGGCTAAGTTTTTTTATTTCTTTGTAGAGACGAGTTCTCGATATGTTGTCCTGGCTTCAAACAATCCTTCTACCTTGGCTTCCCAAAGTGCTGAGATCACAGGTGTGAACCACTGCACCTGGCCTCTGAAAACCAATTTTATTAAAGTATATTTACATGCAATGAATGCATATGATTCAAGTGTACAGTTCAATGAGTTTTTTTTCCCCATAAGCTTAACCAAGTGGTGTTTTTTTCAGTTCAATGAGTTTTGACAAATGTATACATCCAGGTATTTATCACCAAAATGAAGATATGGAACATTTCCATGACCCAAAATGGTCCCCTATACCCCTTCCAAGTCAGTCCTCACTCCTACCCCATGCCCCAAGCAACAACCAATGATCTGCTCTCTGACATTACAAATTTGATTCATCTTTCCTTGAATTTCATAAAAATGGAATCATATGATATGTACTCTTTTGTGTCTGGCTTCATATTCAAATTTTTTCTTTGCTTTATTATTGAGTTTTTAGAGTTTTTTTATACATTCTGGATACAAGTGTTTTTTTTTTTTTTTTGAGACAGAGTCTCATTGTGTTGCCCGCGCTAGAGTGCTGTAGCATCAGCCTAGCTCACAGCAACCCCAAACTCCTGGGCTCAAGCGATCCTCCTGCCTCAGCCTCCCGAGTAGCTGGAACTACAGGCATGCGCCACCATGCCCGGCTAATTTTTTCTATATATTTATAGTTGTCCAGCTAATTTCTATTTTTAGTAGAGACAGGGTCTTGCTCTTGCTCAGAGTGGTCTTGAACACCTGACCTCAAGCTATCCTTCTGCCTCAGCCTCCTGAGTAGCCGGGACTACAGGCATGCGTCACCATGCCCGGCTAATTTTTTCTATATATTTTTAGTTGTCCAGCTAATTTCTATTTTTAGTAGAGACGGAGTCTCGCTCTTGCTCAGGCTGGTCTCGAACTCCTGACCTTGAGCGATCTTTCCTGCCTTGGCCTCCCAGAGTGCTAGGATTACAGGCGTGAGCCACCACACCCGGCCCTAGTTCACTCAATTTCACTGGCGTGTGTATACCTGTGAGTGTTTTTTCCAGCACCTCCACTATGAGGAAGAGCAAGGAGTGAATACCCTTGTCCCGGCTCCTTGGGCACACACATGCAGGTTTCTCTAGAGCAGTGCTGTCCGACAGAAATATATTATGAGCCACATATATAATTTAAAATTTTCTAGTAGCTACATTTTTAAAAGTAAAAATAAACAAATGAAATTAATTTCAAGAATATATTTACCCCACGAGATCCAGATATTATCATTTCAACATGTGATCAATATTAAATAATTAATGAGGTAATTTGAATTCTCTTTTACACTCTAAGGTTTTGGAATCCAGTTTGTATTTTACACGTAACAGCTCATTTCAGTTTGGACCGGCCGTATTTCAGGTGCTTAGTGGCCACAGGCAGCTAATGGCTACTATATTGAATAGCATAGCCCTACAGTTTGTGTGTAGAAGTGGATTTGCTTAAGCAGTAGGCTGAGGTTGTACATATTTTCAGCTTTATTTGTTATTGACGAATTGCCCTCCCATAATTGTACTAATTTACACTCCCACAAGAAGTCTGTAAGAGTTCACATTTCCCTATATTCTTGCCAATCCTTGATAGCATTAGACTTTTAAATTTTGACCCTTCTAATGGGTACGAAATAGTATATCACTGTGGTTTTAATTTGAGTCTCCACCCTTTGCTCTCTTAAGAGGAAATGTATACGCACAGCCCAGAGAGGGCTCTTCATAAATATTTGAGGAATTGAATTAATGAGCCTCAGTTTCCCCTTTTGCAGTAAGGGGTGATGGGATCTGCCCTGCCTCCCAGAGGAGGCGAGGCTGTGATCATAGTCATAGAAAGCTTTGTGTTAGATTCTGAGTGACATGCGGATGCCGTAGTAAGGCGGGGGCTGTGCCTCCTTGGAGCGGGAGGAGGTGGGGATGGACGGGGACCTGGAGGCAGAGGGAATCAGAAAGACTGCACCTTTAAATGCTGTGCCCTACCCTCTGCGTGGGGAGGGAGGGCTGAGCAGGCCACACGTGCTCACCCTCACCCCTCACCCCACCCCACGCCTCTCCCTGCTCCAGCTAATTCTAGGATGTGAAAGAAATGCGAGGCATGAAGGGGCTTCAAACCCTGGGAGACCTTCACGATGCTAAGGAAAGCCAAATGTTGTGATGAGTTGAATTTCTAGCATGCCAACAAAGGCCCTGCCCTGCTTTCCCCCACCCCCAGTACCCTCTTGTTAACCTTATTGGCTGAGCCAGTTTCCATGGAAACTGTCAAGTTCAAAGGGATACTGTAATATGTTCATCCCTGCCTTTCCCCCAGTTCCCAGCTAGCCCTTTGGAGCTGAGTGAGAGGTTCTGAGCGCGAAGGGAGCTCCAGGTGCTCTGGTTTACGCTTTCATCCATTCATTAATCCTCTCCCCGCCCCACCGCCACCCTCCTCTCCCCCCGTTCTCTGTCTCCTCCCTGCAGGCCAGCCAGCTCGGTGTGTACAAAGCTTTTGTGGATAACTATAAAGTCGCTCTGGAGACAGCTGAGAAGTGCAGCCAGTCCAACAACCAGTTCCAGAAGATCTCGGAGGTAGGCAGCTCCCCTCGCAGCCACCCCAACAACTGGGCTTTGGGGGCTGCTTGGGGTCTCCCCGCCCTTGCCTGCCAGCAGGGGAAGTGGTTACCCTAATGGGTAACACTTAGCCTGATATTTGCTTTCTCACACCTGACATTTTCCCTTTCAATATAAAAATATTGACTTGTTGGGTTTTTTTTTTTTAATTCAATTTCAGGTTAGAGAGAGGAACACGGGAGGTTAAAAAAAAAAAAAAGAAAAAAGAAAAAAGAAAAAAAAAAGATCATATTCTCCCACGCTGTGGTGATCTTGAGTGTCGCTTCCCTTCTCTTGGCCTTTGTTTCCTCTTGTGTGAATGAGGTGTCCAGCTACTCCTAAACTTGCCTAACAAGGATCGCTGGGGCCCTGTTTAAAATGCAGATTTCTAGGCACCTTCCCTGGAGCTTCTGATTTGGAAGGCTTGGGGTGGGGCCCAGGAGTCTATTTTTAAAAGCTTCTGGATGATTTTTATGATCAGGAAGATTTGAAGAAGTCTGAACTAGGTAGTCTTTTAAGATCCTTGCCAGCTCTAGGACTACAATCCTACAGAGAGAGTCAAGGACCAGGTATGTGGAGAAGAAGCCTTAGACCCTCTGGCTGGGAACATACCTGTTCCGCTACTGCAGCTAAGCCTTTCCTCTGTGCTCCTCTGCAGGGAGGTGTGGCAACATCTGCCATTGCCTTTTTTTTTTTTTTTTTTTTTGAGACAGGATCTTGCTGTGTCACCAGGGTTAGAATGCAGTGGCATCATCATAGCTCACAGCAACCTCAAACTCCCGGGCTCAAGCGATCCTCCTGCCTCAGCCTCCCAACTGGTTGGAACTCTGGGCATGTGCCACCAGCCCTGGCTAATTTTTCTATTTTTTGTGGCGCAGAGGGGATGATTGCTCTAGAATCCTTCAGGAACACAGCCCCGCTCATCCCTTTATCCAAATGACGTCAGTGACAGTCCTAAACCACTGGCATTGTAGGAACAGCACCCAGCTCCAAGCTTAGGGCAAGAGAACCTCTGGTTCTGGGGAGGGGCAATACTTCTGCAGTTTTGAAAGTCCTGCCTTAAAGGCCTCTCTCAGCCCTGTGCTTTCTCTGTCTCAGCTCTGACGCGGGAAAAGTTGATGAGACACAGGATGGTTTTCCTGAAACTGCTGGGGTTATGGGTTATGCCCAAGTTTGGAATCAACTGAGAGGCAGCACAAGAGTTGGACAGATGGAGTTGGAAATGTCAGCTTGATTACTATTAAAAGCTGGATTAGAAAATGTGGATTTGGATCTGTAGCCACCCTGGGCTTGCTAACACTTCACCTCAGAATTCAGTGTATCTGTTGAGTCCCTGGCAGGGGTGGGAAGCCACAGACCCCTCCCTACAACGAGGGCAGAGCCTACCCCTCTAACTCAGGGTACAGAGAGAGGAGGGCAGAGCTCAGTTTCTTCTCCAAAACCCATGGATGAGATGAGTCACCCTCTGCCTGGGAGGACAGAGTGAGGGGTGGGGAAGTCCTTCCACACGGTGATGAGGATGGACAGATAGTGCTTCCCCTCAAGGCTTCCAGGCCTCCCTGGTTTGTGCTCAGAGTGGCCCTGCCAAGGCTGCCCAAGTGCCCAGGGTCAAATATGGTCCAAAAAGTGCGAAGTCTCTCCTTTTAGCCCGGGTTGATTGCCTGCTCTCTGTGCATAGGAAGAGACCCCTGCCCCCGTCTATAAGCCCCTCTCAAAGCCTGCCCGTCCCAGAGGGCAAAGCCAGGCCCATGGCCCTCTGCCAGGTGGCTCCTCATTCTGACTCACTCGATGACGCTGTTGCTTCCTGCTGGCACTGCCACTTAATTACTGCAATTAGGCTCTTCTGCTTTGCAGCAGGAGTGATTTCATACCTCCAGGCTGCACTGGAGGGGGTGCGGTGCGTGAAGAAAAATTCCCTAAAGCTGAGAATCCAGGCACCAGCCAGAGACACAGGCTAGAGAAGCCGAGTAAGCCCCCACAAACACACGCACGCACATGCATGCACGCGGGCGCATGCCCCAAGCTCAGTCCCCGGGAGTTTCTTCTATCGAGAAACAGCTTGAGACAGAAGTAGGAAATGTGGGCTCCTGCCCCCTCGGCGTTTCCTCTCCCGAGCAGAGTGGGCAGTATCGCCTGGGTACCTGCCCTTGGCCTCTCCTCGCCCCTGCCTTCCCTCTGACATTCCTCTTCGAGGCCCTGTGCGCTCAGTCTGCCAAGTGGGGATTGCATTACAGCTCTAATTGCAGGCCACACTGTCCTGTTAGCAAAAGCTGAGGCTGGAACCTCTCTCTCTGCAGAGGGATAGAAGAGGTGTGGATGAGATAAGCCACCCCTGGAGTCTGTTTCCAGCACTCACTCCTGGGTCACTTGGTGTGGGATCCAGGACGGGTGCTGGCTGTTTCTCCCTTGCAGCTTCCTCTCTGTTGCCCAGCACAGGCCCTGGGAGATGGGGGAGGCAGGGAGGCTGGGGGCTGGTTGAGTCCCCCCTGATATGGATAGGGTGTAGCTTGGACTGCCCTGTGGAGCTCAGCATCTCTGTCCCAGGTCCGCCACCTCCCTGCTTCCCTGTGCAGGTGTGTGGGACCCCTCCTCATTTCAAGGGGTGCTCCTGCCCAAGGAGCAGCTGGAATGCCTGCTGCTTGTTGACTCAAGCCCCGTCTGCACTGGGCTGATGTGTGGGATCCCTGAGTAGTGGCTGCTGGGGGGATAGCGGTGCTCTTGCCACCGCTCATTCTCTGGAAGGCCCTCAGGGTTTCTGGAGAGGGGTTTTTGGGGAGGAGGCTGAGTGTTCCCATTCTCCCGGTGCTCCCTACCAACCTGTCCTTTCTCTGCTCCCTAGAGTCCCCTCCTTCTTTCTCGCACCCCAGCCTCTGGACTCCACGAGGCTCCAGGAGGTGGCAGGTGTGGGCACAGGGGATCCAGGTGGTGAGGCAGAGGCAAGCCCATGTCCACGGGGCTTTTCTCTCTCCTCACATTTGCACCCCTGGGTTCCAGAGCCCGTCTTCCTGCAGTGTTCACAGTGAGAGGTGGAGGGACAGACCAGGTAGTGATTCTTCTCCTCCCTTTGGCAGGAACTCAAAGTGAAAGGTCCCAAGGACTCCAAGGACAGCCACACGTCAGTCACCATGGAAGGTACTTTGGGGAACGGACTGGATTACAGTCACCTTCCTTTGTCTGGCTTTGTGGACTACGGGCTGTGTGAGAGCGGCGCCCTCCCTGCTTATGCGCGTGTGAGCGTGTGTGCTCGTGCACGAGAGCGAGGGAGGAATCCAGCCTCGTCCCCAGGCAGCCAGCCAGCTACAAACGTGCTCCTCCTTAGGGTGCCAGCAGGCTGCTTGCGCCCTCCCCTCCCCTCCTCTCCCCTCCTCTCGCCTCTCCACTCGCCTCCCCTCCCCTCCTCTCTGCTGGAGGAGCACTTGGAAGCGGCTGCTTGGTTCTGGAAGCTGTGCAGCAGCAGCCGGCAAGGTGGCTGGGTGGCCGGGCTGCTGATGGGAGCCGGGGAGCCGGGAGCGATGGCTGCACGCTCCTGCGGCAGGGACGGAGGCTGCCATGGAGATCCTCCTCATCATCCGCTTCTGCTGTAACTGCACCTATGGTAACCGGGCGCCCCTCCACGGGAGGTGGTGCACTTCTTGCCTCTGGGGGCTGGCTGGTGCGGCTTAAATGTGGCCGGCAAGGTTTGGGGGCAGCAGGGAAGGAGGGTGGGCAAGTGGCCGGACCTGCGTCTACCTCCACCCAAGCCAGTGTGTGGCCTGGAGTTGAAGTCTGGGTGCCCCTCAGGGCAGGGTGGCTTTGGAATGGAAGGACCGGACTGGAAGGGTCCAGGTTCCCCTGAGGATCCCTGGGGAACTGGTGAGTTAGCAGAGGCTTTGAGCAACTTCCTGGAGAGGCTCTCAAGGAGAGAAAGTGACAGGCTTACCTGTAGGCGGGGCAACCCTGAGGCCGAGAGAGGGTCCACGGGCCCGGCGGAGAGTGGCAGATGGTCTGGGCAGCAGCGCCTCAAACTGAGAGGGTGCCAGCCCAGGCTGAAGGGAGAAGTTGGGAGTTTCTTTGTTTCTGGAGAGAGGAGAGGAGGTTGAGCAGCCAGGGCATTGTGTGCGTGGAGTGCGCTCGCTGCCTCCTCTCACCACGGCGGCGGTGGGAGGACGTGGAGCGGTTGTGAGGGCAGGAAGGTATTGGGGGTGGGTTTCCAGCCACCAGAGCCCCTCGAGAGAGGTCTGGGCGCTCAGCGTGGAAGGTAGGCCGGCACTGCTGTGGAGAGGGGGTGTGGCAGCCTGCTGCTTTGTGAAGGTCACACGCCCACCATTCGATGAAACGGACCTGGAGCATCCTCCTTGCCGTTCCCCCGTGGCGGGACAGGTGTCCTGGGACAGGTGCATGCTGCCAGCCAGGCTGTTGCTCAGGAGGCTGAAGCAGGCCTAGGCAGGGAGCTGTCCAGAAGCCCGTGGGCCAAGGGGTGACCCACGCTGCCTTCGGCGGGGCGGCAGGGCAAGTGCTGCCTCCAGGCCAGCTGCTCTGGGCCCCCGTGTGTCGGAGCGGCAGGCGGCTGGTTTTAGGACCTTCCTCTTCCCTCCTACCAGGTGTTTTGTCTCTGCACCCTTCTCAGTCACTTTGCTTTCCTATCTCCGTGGTAACCTGGAGCTCCTCTTTGAAGGCTGACGGGAGTGGGGGATGGCAGTTCGCTGGAGGAGAGATGATGAGGTTTCCTGGGCTCTTTCCCAGAGGCCTCTGTACAGGAGGGGCTGTGCAGGGCCGCTGTCCCCTCACTTTCTCAGGCCATCAAGTGTGAAGACCACGCATGACGGAAACAAGCTCCGAGGCAGCCTCCTCTGGTGGCCCCAGCAGGACAGCCACAGGAGCTCTGTTCTGATGGGCCTGGGGCAAGGGGACAGCTGCAGCTGAAATTGGCCCATTCGAGAATCAGAGGGGAAGTGCTCTTTTTGGTCTGGCCTGGGAGTTGGTCAGGTCTCGAGGCTGCCTCCCCTAAAAGGGAAATCAGCCCTTCGCTTCCTCTTCCCTCCCCAGAGGAAGCTTAGTCTTAGTGAAACAGACCCGGGACCTGGATCTTCGGTCCCTGCCATACTGTCTTTGAAATGAGCTTCGAAGTGGGGCGTAAGGAATGAAGGAGCTGGTTTGTAAGGCAAGGGCTCACCCATCCCTGGTGAATTTTCCTGAGAACTCTCCTGAGCTTCACTGGGCTTTACAGGAGCTGCCTTCCCCCTAAGGAAGGAGAAAGCTCAAAGTTAGGAGCATGCGTAGACCTAAATTCAAAGCCTAGCTACCACTTATAGCTTGGTGATTGTGAGCATGTTACATAATGTCTTTGTGCCTTAGTCTCCTCATCTGTAAAATGGGACTAGTGAGAATTTCTTCCATCTTTAATCACAGGAAATAATACACATAAAGCACTCAGCGTCATTGGGCAGAATGAGTACCCTGCAAACTAGAGAGAGACCAGCTTGCAAGTCCGCGGTCTGACTTTTAGACATTGCAGGTGTTGTTTGCAAAGGTCCTGGTCAGGGAAGGCTTCTTGGAGGAGGGGGAGGGACAGGCATTGTAACTTGGTGCATGGTTGGTAGCCCAGGCAGAAGAAGGAAGCAGGGCAGCCTGCCAGGGCCCGGGAACAAATAAAGTGGCAGGAATTCCTGGGGCAACAGTGACCTCCTCACCATGAATTCTGTGCACGCAGGCACGCGGGGGCCATGGGAGCTCAAACATCAGGGTTGCTCTTCTTGCCCTGGTTCCCTCCGTATCTGACTGTGGCCCCGGCACCCTGCGCCTGTACTTCCCCTGTCCCCACCTTTCCTCCCAGCTGCCCTCCTAGGACTCATTCCACAGCCCCAGTCAGGTGGACTCTTAAGATGACCACAGGCATATCAATAACCCCTCTGAAACCCGACCTGCCATTTGTGCAGACCTCCGAGCTTAGTCAGAACCCTCTTCCTCCTGCGACCGGAGACAGGGCTGGAGGGAGCTGACAGTGCAGCGTCAGCTTTCCCTGGGGCTGGAACTCAAGGGCCCACCCCGGCAGGTGTCTGCTGAACTTGTGCTTTCTTTTGGGTCTCTGGGATTCTCGGGTGTGATTTTCCCCCAAAGTTGGGCTGGGCCACAGGTGGGTGCGTTAAACAGCCTTAGAAATGGGTCCACCCTCAGCTGGGAACCGGGCTGTACCCTCAGTGTCGTAGGATACCCCAAGCCTGGTCTTGCCCATTCAAGCCCTCGGAGCCCGGAGCCCCTGGGGAGGGTCTCTAGAAATTGCTACATAAGAAAGGGCTACAAATAAGTCACAGGAAGTGTTTTCAACCTTTGCTATACATTCAAATCAGCAAAGGCATTTTTTAAAGATGCTGATACCTTATTTTACCCTACAGAGATTTGGATTTCGTTGATGGGGGTGGGGCACAGGCATTTGTATCTTTTAAGAGCTCCCCTAGTGATTCTAAATGGGCAGCCAAGCAGAGACTGCAGATAAGGCTCAGGGCACCCCGCTGAGCCCACATCTTCCTCCCAGCCAGCAGATTGCTTCCCGAAGCTCTATCTAGCAGTGCGAGGTATTTATATCTAGGGTTTCAAGGGACTCTTGGGTTTGGGGTGACTGGAGCATGAGTGTTGGCTCTGGGATCTGTCACAACCTGATCCTATGGGGCACCCAGTCTAAGGTCCTCCTTCGTCTGACTGCTTCTATGGCAGGAAGCCAAAGGTCATGACCCCACGGACAGAGACATCCAGGTGCAGGACTGAAGCTGACCCCCTCCACGTTGGGAGGGGCGGGTCACAGCTGCTCCGCAGGAAGGATGTTTGGAAGCGTTGGTCTGCCAGCTGCCACCTCCACCTGTCCCTCCTGAATCCCAGCAATCTTCACTTGGTGTCTGAGTGGCAGAGGGGTGTGGCACATGTGGCCTGGCTGAGCTTGCATTTTTCCAGCCTATTTGGGGCTCCCATATGTGAGGCCTGACCTGAGTTCCTTTAGGAAATCTTTGTCCCTCAGGCTGCCACCTGCTTGAAAGCAGAGCCTTTCAGTGGCTCTCTGGCCTGCCTCCCTGGCCTCCCTCCCGCCTGTCCTGTTCTGTCTGGGGTTTGAGGGTGTTGCCAGTTGTGTGGGTCAGAATGGGCAATGCCAATCCTGGCTAGCCGTGCCATGCCTGTGACTGGAGGAGTCTGAAAATGACCAGGCACAGGGGAGCTGCCCTTCCTGGAAAAACAGCATGTCTCCTCCCCCGATCCTGGGGTCCTGGGTGTGGTTCAGAGTGTGCTAGACCTCTGCGGCGCATGGCAAGGTGTCGCTGTGGGATTCAGGTGGGGGTACAGGGGAGCACCTGCTCCGAGCCAGGACAGGTCTGGGGGACAGCCCTGGTGGGAGGTGAGACAAGGAGGCAGGGGTGGGGGAGCCTTGCCAGGGCTTGCGTCGCCTGTCCCGCTCCTTGGCCTGCCCTGGGAGTGAGACTGGAGGTAGCAGTTGCCGTGGGCCTGCTCTGGCTTCCTGCAAGTGGGTGTTCGTGTGGGGAAGCAAGGTGGGTCGGGAGATAGAGCCGGTCTCTAAGGTGTCAGGCTGTTCCTGGTATGTCATCGTCTTGTCCCCTTCTCCCTGCCTCTCCCAACAGCTCTGCTGTACAAGCCGATTGACCGAGTCACTCGGAGCACCCTGGTCCTACACGTGAGTGTCAAGTCCTCTGAATGGCTTGGGGGTGGTTAAGAGTTTGGTAGAAGATGACACCCAGGGTGCTGGAGTCACTGAGAACAGCCCATGCAGGGAGTCGGGCAGAGGGTCCCTGGGCCTGATTGCGCCTGCCTGGCCCACGGTAACCATGCCAACGGGGCCAGGGCCTAAATATAGCTTGGCTACTAAGCTTGACATTTGGCCAAACGCTCCCTAGGAGGCAGGCACTTCCTGCTTCCTCATCCCCTGCCTCGAGGTCTCCGGTGTCCTTGGAGCAGCTGTGGAATGGGTAGAGGGGTCTCTCTCCCAGCTGCTTGGTGAAATGAGCCTCCACCTGGCTTTCCCCAGCAGGGGAAAGAATAATGACTGCAGCAGGAATGAAAGGATTCACAGCCCTCAGCCCTGCTGCTCTGACTCTCATTTTTAGTTCATATTTGGCAGATGTGAGTGTGGGTCCCTGAGTGCACACCCTTTGAATTCTTTTAGTGAGGATTGAACACTCCCCTCTGTCTTCCCATTGAGCCCCAGCTCACCACCCCCATTCCTTCCCAGGACCTGCTGAAGTGCACACCCTTTGAATTCTTTTAGTGAGGATTGAACACTCCCCTCTGTCTTCCCAGCCCCCCAGCTCACCACCCCCATTCCTTCCCAGGACCTGCTGAAGCACACACCTGTGGACCACCCAGACTACCCACTGCTACAGGATGCCCTCCGCATCTCCCAGAACTTCTTGTCCAGCATCAATGAGGACATTGACCCTCGCCGGACTGCAGTCACGACCCCCAAGGGGGAGGTGAGCTCAGGGCCCAGTACAGCCTCGCACCCAGGCTGAGGAGTACGGGTGGACCAGATCCCCCATCCCTCTGCAACCCTGACCCCCATTCCCAGCCAAGGAGAGATCTTCAGTCCTTGGCCACCCTGACTACCTATGGCATTGCAGGCCCTAGGCTAAGAGCTTTAAGTCCAGCATCTCATTCATCCTCCTAATAATCCAATGAGGCAGAAGAGGAAACTGAGGGCTGGAGAGTCTTTTAGCCATAAGCGTCAGAACTGGATTCGTTACCTGGGGCTATCTGTCTGCATGCCCCATGCATTGTCCCCCATACTAGGGAAGCCGTCCTCTGGGTACCTCATTCCTTTTTATTTTTTTTGAGACAGAGTCTCACTCTGTTGCCCTGGCTAGAGTGAGTGCCGTGGCGTCAGCCTAGCTCACAGCAACCTCAAACTCCTGGGCTCAGGCGATCCTCCTGCCTCAACCTCCACAGTAGCTGGGACTACAGGGATGCGCCACCATGCCCGACTAATTTTTTCTATATATATTTTTTTTAGTTGTCCAATTAATTTCTTTCTAATTTTAGTAGAGATGGGGTCTCGCTCTTGCTCAGGCTGGTTTCGAACTCCTGAGCTCAAACAATCCACCCGCCTTGGCCTCCCAGAAAGCTAGGATTACAGGCGTGAGCCACTGTGCCTGGCCTGGGTACCTCATTCTTGATGCAGACTCCCCACTTTGGCCAGTGTGATGCCATCCGGGTCCTCTGGGAGGGAACAAGAGCTCTGAGCCACTTTAGATGGGCTGGCACAGCAGGGGGAGCTGGGGAGTGAGCCCAACAGTGGGAAAGGCTGGGGCTAGAGGTGGCTGTGGCCGCCCAAGTTGCTGGAACTTCCCATGTGGGCACCTAGATGTGGTATGGCAGTCCCTTGTACCTTCCTGGTGGGAGAGCGGGATGTATCCCAGTGAGGGGAGGCAGTGTGAAGAATCACAGGGACAGTTACCCCCGTGGATCAGCAGCCTGGCCCAGATAAAATGCTTCCTGTCCGATAGACATAATTAAGTGGCGTTTAGGAGTGAAGGCTGGCTGGGTTTATGCTCTTTTGTTACATTTACGAGGCTGCAGTGTCTCCTGGGGAGAGAATCATGAGGAACAGGTCTGGAGAGTGACTAATGGGGCACGGAAAATTGTCTCTGTGCAGTTTCTGGAGCTGGTTTGCAACACCAGGGAATGTTACTAGTTTGTTTTACTCTGGGGACATCTGCAAAATCTCCAGAGGGCTTTGAGCACCATCGATTTCAGGTTATCTTAATCGTATACTTTCAATATGCTCACCTACATATTGTAGCATATGTAGGTCACACATATGTGTGACTGCCAAATCCGAACTAAAAATGAGAGTCAGAGCAGCAGGGGTGAGGGCTGTGGCTCCTTTCATTCCTGCTGCAGTCATATAAGACACACAGGAAAGGCTGGGACAGATCGTGACAGCTCCCGAGAAGCCCATCGGCTCTGAGGGTGGCCAGGAGGAAACTCTGGAAATCCCACCTGGAGCAAAATACTCCTGACCATCCAGAGCCCAGGTCAGAGTCGGCTGCAGGTCCCCTAGGACACTGCTCCAGCCCCACTGAGGACAGCCCAGGATCTCCCATCCACTGGGGGTGGTGGAGGAATCCACCAAGATATAGTATAAACAGCGCTGAGAGGAGAGGGTCTCCAGATAAAAGCTGAGCTTAAACTAGACCAACTTCTTAGGCTCAGTTGGGAGGGATTGCCGGGGGCTGTTCGTACCCCAGGGTGGAGGACCCAGGATGTTCTGGTTGGGGTGCCCCCAGGTGGGCGCAGTTGAGAGCTCCATTGGTTGCTCATATTTTATGCACCAGGCACTTTGCTTGCTGTTTTACATACACCATCTGAATGAATCACCTTATGAGGCAGATTTCATTGTCCCCATTTTATAGATGATAAATCTGAGATTCAGAGAGGTCAGGGAACTTGTCTGAGATCACAGCTGACAAATGGCAGTCTGGATTCAAACCTGTGTCCACGCGACCGGGCAGTACAGCCCGTGCCTTCAGCCCTCCCTGGCCGGACAGTGCCCCCGGCGCAGGCTGGGCCCTCGGCTGCTCTCCCCTCGAGCAGGCTTGGGGTCTGTCATCTCCCTTAGACGCGGCAGCTGGTAAAGGATGGCTTCCTGGTGGAAGTGTCGGAGAGCTCTCGGAAGCTGCGGCACGTCTTCCTCTTTACAGACGTCCTACTGTGCGCCAAGCTGAAGAAGACCTCCGCGGGGTGAGTGTGTGGAAGCCCAGGGGCAGGGTGGGGACGACCAGACTTCTAAAAAATATTTTAATCAGTTTTATTTCACTACGTAGACTTTTTCTAAAAATAAGTCATGTTTTTAATCATGAAGATAATATAAGGACCTTACAGGAAAAAAGCCATCACCCACCCGAACATAAGCATCAGTCTCCTGCTGCTATATTTCTTTCCCTTTTTTAAAATGTTCTTATGTTTTTTCATACAGTTGTAATCAGAGTGAATGCCCAATTTTGGGCTCTGCTTTTTCTATTTCATGTCATAAGCATTTTCCCTGTGGCTGCCTAATCTTCATAATCATCATTTTACTTGCCTGCATGATGTTACAAGTGGATACGCCATAACTTACTTAAGCATTCTCCTTTTATTAGACATCTCTGAATTTTCGCTAACTGCGATTCTGTGAATATTCACTCAGTGTACTGCTACCCTTTATTGAGGGCTTATGCCATGGCAGGTGCCATGACAAATGCTTTGAATGCATTGTTTCCTATTCTTCCCAACAACTCCACAGCGTAGTTATTATTATCCCCATCTCACAGATGAGAGAAAAGCTAAGGTCGCACAGCTAGAAGGGGAGGAGATGGGATTTGAGCCCTGTCTAACTTGAAAGCTCTTTTCCACCTCCATCTCTATACCCAGAAGTGTGGGTCAGCTCTGTGCCATGACCAGAAAGGATTATTCAGTGTCATTCACACATTCTTCCACCTGCATTTACTAGTCATGTACAATATGCTAAGTACACCCCCTTGCAGCACAGGGGGCAACAAGCCCATGCACTCGCTGCAGCACTAAGGGACCAGAAGGAGAGGTGCAAGTCTAAGTCCTCGGGGAAGTCAGAAAAGGAGAGATCATTATGAATTTCAATAAAGGGCATGGTTCCCTGGAACTTGATCACATTTGAGATAGTTCTGACGCAGAGATGATAGTAATAAGCATACATACCTCTGTCTTCAGTCCTTTGCCTGCAGCAGACATTACTAATCAATCACGGCACTCTTTCCCACTAGGCTTGGTTGTGGCTTTATCATCCTCAATCCAGTACCCCATGTGGCCTCAATTGATCAGAGTTGGCATTCAGAATAACATCTGTATTCTGTCTCTAGCCTAAAGGATAATGAATGTGAGCTAACTATGGATAGGGTGTGAGACGGGGAATAGGAATATGTGGGCCCAACCAGGAAGGCTTCCCTCTTATTGACACCCAAGCAGTCTGGGATGTTTAAAAACATCTGTCATACTGAGCCAGAAGACTGGCAAGGTGCAGGACCAGAGCCCTCACTGCTGGCTAACCCTGGAATCCGCTCTCATTATTCCATGTGTATGTTTCCTGATCAACTCCTCAAGATCATTCTTGCCTGTGACAAGTTCTCAGTAAATCCCTTTCCAATGGTTTTTTGCTTCTGGGCCCAGCACTTTAGACTTGAAGAGCCCTTCAACTTCCCTCTGGCTCGTTTGCAGGAAGCACCAGCAGTATGACTGTAAGTGGTACATCCCCCTGGCCGACTTAGTGTTTCCATCCCCCGAGGAGTCTGAGGCCAGTCCTCAGGTGCACCCCTTCCCAGACCATGAGCTGGAGGACATGAAAATGAAGATCTCCGCCCTCAAGAGTGAAATCCAGAAGGAGGTGAGTAGAGCTTGGCTTCTGAGCCTGAGATCATTCTTACTGGGTCTCTTATAACCGGGTGTGCTGGAGAGATAGAAGAAGGGGAAGTTGTAAGGTTTGAGAATTTGATAGGGGGGCAGGATGAAAGAGTGGGAGCCCTTGAGTGTGTTAAGGGAAAGACCCTGATGGCGTCAGAGTAGCTGTGAGCAGATGGAGGGAGGTCCAAGGAGTCAGAATTCAGGTGGGTTAACTATGGAAAGTTTCCTGGAGAACAGCGTGTGTTGAACACTGTAGAAAAGGTAAGCAAGAGAAAAAGAAGGCCTTCCTAGGGACAAGCAGGACATCTGCAAGAGAAAGGACCTGGGAAGCCTCTTTCAGAAACCGACAGACCAAGCAGACAAATAAATAAGGAGAAAGAGGACCTGAATAGCACAATTAACATGCTTGACCTAAAAATGCATAGAAGCTAGTACCCCAGCAGAGAACTGAGATTCTTGTCACGTACATGTGGAACATTCACCAATGTTCATCCTATATTAGGCCACTAAGGAAATCTCAAATTGTTTGAAATAATTGATAGCATACAGGTCATGTTCACAGACCACAGTGGAGTAAAATTAGAAATGTACAACTAGCATATTAATTATATGCTTGGAAAATTAAAACTTACAAGATAAGGAGGAAATCAAAATGGAAATTGCAGACCATTTAGAACTGCATGAAAATGAGAGCATTGCATATCAAAACCCATGAGATGTGGCCAAAGCACGGTTTAGAGGAAAATGTATAGCCTTCAATTCATATGTTCTGAAATAGTGGCTAGAGGAAAGCACTGCCAGAGAAGCCTCCCCAACAAATAGAAGGAAGAGCATGGAGTGGTTTGGCTGGCCTGGTCTCTCTTTCTTACCTGTCCAGTCTCGGCTTAAGCCTTACCTCCCCTGGGAAGCTTTCTCTGACATCTGCCCCCACCACAATCTGAGCTGGGTGTCCTGCTCCCAGTTCCTGGTATTTACCTCTGGCTTTGCCTTAATGGTACTGAATTAAAATTGCATGGTCAGCTTTTCCTCTTCCCCACTAGAATTTGAACTCCAGGAAGGCACGGTGGCTCATGCCTATAATCCTAACACTCTGGGAGGCCGAGGCAGGAGGATTGCTTGAGGTCAGGAGTTCAAAACCAGCCTGAGCAAGAGTGAGACCCCGTCTCTACTAAAAACAGAAAAAAATTAGCCAGGTGTGGTGGTGAGCACCTGTAGTCCCAGCTACTCAGAAGGCTGAGGCAGTAGGATTGCTTGAGCCCAGCAGTTTGAGGTTGCTGTGAGCTAGGCATCCTGCATGTATGTTTCTGACCCAATCCCAGGAGTCAGTGGGTTTTGTGTCCTCCCTTTTGCCCTAGGTGTGCGGGATGTGGCCTTCTGCTCAGTCAAGTCAAAATTTACTGAGCTCCACTGGCTGCTGGCCGCCAGGAGTGTGCCACAAGCCTCACAGAGTTCCCTGTCCAGTGGAGCAGGCAGACATGTCCATGACTGACCACAGAGCATGACACTTGTGGTGAGAGTCATTGGAGAGGCACAGGTGTTGTCTGCGAAGCTGCACAGCTTCATCTGTATTCACAGCCACTCCCCATTCTCACGTCACTGCCTGAGATCTGCCTGCTCCCACCCTCGTCCACGGAAAAATTATCTCCCTTGAAACCTGTCCCTGGTGCCAAAAAGGTTGGGGACCGCTCCCTGCAGGTGGGATGGTTGGGACAAAGGGTGTGTGCATTTAATTGCCAGATTTACCTCTGAAGAAGTTGTGTCCACTACGTCCCCCCAGCAATGAATGAAAGTCGCTGTTCCCCACACTGTCACAACACTGGCCGTGAGCATTCGTTACAACTTTGCCAGTCCTAGTGGGTTTTAGAAAAAACGTTGCATAGATCAATTCTAACTGAGAAGCTTTAGAATGGTATTAGAACTGAGACTGGAGATGTAATAGTGCCTAATAAGGGGGGGATCTTTATACAGTAGACATACACTTGGAAAATTGAAAGAGAAGGCTACGCAGGCTTGTTGGAGAATGATGCTGAGCCGAGGGGACAGGGTGGAGCGAGGTGTGTTGTCAGGCAGCCCAGGGAGGCCAGAACCCTGCCGTGGGGGACCAGGGTGCCAGGCCAGCAGATGGGGCTTTATGCTGAAAAGTATCTGAGGCCTTTTTTTTTTTTTTTGAGACAGAATCTCACTGTGTTGCCCAGGGTAGAGTGCCGTGGCGTCAGCCTAGCTCACAGCAACCTCAAACTCCTGAGCTCAATTGATTCTCCTGCCTCAGCCTCCTGAGTAGCTGGGATTACAGGCATGAGCCACCATGCCCGGCTAATTTTTTTTTTTTTGTATATATTTTTAGTTGTCCGATTAATTTCTTTCTATTTTTAGTAGACACAGGGTCTCGCTCTTGCTCAGGGTTGTTTCGAACTCCTGAGCTCAAACAATCCGCCCGTCTCCGCCTCCCAGAGAGCTAGGATTACAGGCGTGAGCCACCACGCCCGAAAGTATCCGAGGTTTTTTAAGCAAGGTGTGTCTGTTGTACCCAGGATTTAATTTAAAGAGGTGACAGGGCGACAATACAGAGAGGCTGATACCACTGAAAGATTTTTTATTACAGTTCCCAAGAGAAGGAGATACCACACCACACATGGCCACGAGGGGAAAGCACCAGGTTCGGGCAGGGGGCAGGAGTGAGGGGCAAGCAGGGCCGGCTTCTTTGTGTTCTCTGCAGAGAAGCAAGGTGGGGCAGGGAAGCAGTTTAGGATGGGCTAGTTCGAGTAATGTTGGCAGGCCTAGGTGGTCTCTGGTTATCTGGGCCCTGGCCCTGAGTGATTAGGACAGAGGAAATGCTGGCTTGGGGGCTGAGAGTTGGATAAAGGAGTGGCTGGGGAGATGTGCTTTGGAGGAGCTGGTTTGCATATGAAAGGTGCGCTCACAGGGTTATCATTCACAGCCTGGGGGATTAGCCAGCCCTGGGAGAAGCGGTTTCTCCTCACTCAGGGCGGCCCCCCAACACTCAAGGTGTCAAAACATCACAAAATGTGGAAAATGAAAAAGCGTGGTTAATACACAGGGGAATGTTGAACTTAGAGCTGCTGGGTGAGCAGCCAGGGTTTAGGTGTGTGGGTTTAGGTGTGTGTGGGTTTAGGTGTGTCTGGGCGTGAGGGAAACCCACTGTGCCCTCTGTCATTACAGAAAGCCAACAAAGGGCAGAGCCGGGCCATCGAGCGCCTGAAAAAGAAGATGTTTGAGAATGAGTTCTTGCTGCTGCTCAATTCCCCAACAATCCCGTTTCGGATCCACAGTCGAAATGGAAAGGTCAGGAAGGGCAGGGGTGGGACAAAGGCCCCTTCCTTAGCCCAGAGCTGCCCACTCTCTATAGCTCCTGGCCCTGACCTGTGGAAATCAGGGACTCAGGTCCTCACTTCCCAAGGAGGCTGCCATGGCTCCAGCCCCAGACTCCTTCTCCCCACTGATATGGAGCCAGTGCCCCCTGCTGGCCATCACTGGCACTGCCACTTCTGTCACCTGGCCTTCCTCCAGGAAGGAGCCCTGCCACCACACCCCTGCCAGCTGCCTTTCTCCAAATTAAGATGGGCCTGAGTAAGAAGGAGCTTGTTAGCAGCCCCAGAATCTGGGAGTATGCTTGTCCTAACTGTGGTCACCCCACTGAATTCTCATCTCCTCTCTTCAGAGCTACCTGTTCCTACTGTCCTCGGACTATGAGAGGTCAGAGTGGAGAGAAGCGATTCAGAAACTACAGAAGAAGGGTAAAGTCCTGCCCCCTCCTGCATTGCCCTGGTGGTGTCTATGGCACAGATGGGCCTTTGCATTTCCAAGCATTTTATGTCCAATATCTCTTCTTTGGCCCTCGTAGTCACCCTAGAAGGTACAAGGGAGGTGGCACTTGATGATGTTAGCGGTCCATTGAGACCCAAAGAATTTAAGTGATTTGCTGAAGACATGATGAATTAGTAATAGGATTGGACCCAGAACCCAAGGTCACCCGCCCCTTTTTCTTTCTCTTTTGCTCTCACTCTCTCACACATACATACACGAACTTCTTCAGTTAGATTCTCCTACTCTGACCGCTCTGACAGCACCAACAATAGTCCTCGTGTGTCTGCAAGTCTTTCCCTCCTACCCAAAGACCAAACTCTGCCCTTAGAACTAAGGGGTCTTTCTGAAGCAGCCCCCAAGGAAGAGCAGCAGGTCCTAGTGGACCAGTGCTGATGCTCCCTTCTCTCTTGGCTCTTCCTTCAGATCTCCAGGCCTTTGTCCTGAGCTCAGTAGAGCTCCAGGTGCTCACGGGATCCTGTTTCAAGCTTAGGACTGTACACAATATTCCCGTCACCAGCAATAAAGACGGTAAGGACAAGGACCTGAGGTTGCCCAACTAGCCGGTCCCAGCTCCCAGGGCATTGCTGGCCTTTCTTAAGTACCCAGACAGACATGCGGCTGCCAATGGCTGATCCCTGCTCCACTGTGCTGGGACTATTCACTCGCCAGATACACAGAGAGCTCGAGTAGGGATTGTAGTGCATTGAGTTCCCAGATGGCCCCAGCTTCTCCTCCAGCCCCCTCTGGCTTGAGAGAAGAACCTGGCATTCTGGTGCACTGGGATGGTGGTGTTAACATAGCCATGAAAACAGTCTGATAATGGGAAGCAAAAGGCTGAAGCAGGGGGAGGAGGAGGGAGGAGGGCAGATGGAGTAGCACCTGAGAAATAAGGCTGGAAGTTTCCAGGGACCGGCCCTTGGAAGACCTTGGATGCCACGCAAGGAAGTTTGGCGTTCGTGCTGTAAGCCGAGGAGCCTACAAGAGGTTTTTGGGCGAGGGAGGGCCATGACCCGGGCTGGCAGCTGTCCATTCTAGCTGTCCGTGGTGCTGGGAAGGCTCTGCTCTGTGAAAGGAGTTTTGAAGGCAGGCCGTCCCCTGCATATGGAGGTCTTCTAGGGACCCCAGTGTCCCCCCAGCAGGGCACACAGCTGGGCTTGCTTTCTTCTGTTAGCAGAGTGTCTTATGCTATTAGTCGATTTTCACTTCGAAAGGCTAGACTGAGGGCAGGCATGGGATAGGCAGGATTCAGAGGGAGGGAGAGTACCCCAGGGGAACGGTACCAGATCCCTGGCCAGGATAATAGGTGGAGGCATGCTGCCCAGGCAGAGTGGAGGGGAGAAGAGCCCCTGCTCCACCTGGGGCCTCTCGTTGGAGGAAGCAGCGTGCTTTGGGAACTTCTTCATGTGGCCGCCAGGTGGCGCTGTCAGACCAGGGCTCAGGCTGCATCTCTCCCTGTCTGCCTCCCCAGTCTGGGATGGAGCAGGGGGTGCGCCTCTCACTGCCCCGCCCTGGGGGCTGTTTTCTCTTGCAGACGACGAGTCCCCTGGACTCTATGGCTTCCTTCATGTCATCGTCCACTCTGCCAAGGGATTTAAGCAATCGGCCAGTAAGTGCCCCTGCTCACCTGCCCTGGGAAGAAGTGTGGACCATTATCAGCCTTTCACAGAAAGTCCCTGTGGGACCACCGAGTGGGGTCTCCCGCTGCTCATCTGCTCTGCTCTGGGCTGCCCTGCCCTGCCTGCATGTCCTGACTTGCAGGACATTCCCCCGAAGGCTAGGCACTGGCTCCTCTTGGCAGGGGGGCTACCCCTACCCTTTGTCTGCAAGTTCCACTCTCTCTCAAGTCCTCTGCCCAGGTGTCTGAAACCCCGGAGCTGCAAACACCTGGGCTCCAACCCCGTATCTGCCCATTACAAGCTGTGTGACCTTGGGAAAGTTTCTTAACCTCTCTGAGCTTCAGAGATTACACTTTTTACACAGGAATTTGTGAGTCAGTTAGACAGCTAATAGTGTCTACCCATTTGCAAGATGAGAAAGCTGAAAGAAGTAAAAGGACTTACCATCACACAGGATCAGAAATCCGGGGCTCCTCCTCTCCACTCCCTTTCCGTCCTCTCTGGCAGGTGAGGTCTGCCCCGCCTCTCCCTGCAGCGCACCATGCAGAGGCTGTGCCCTTGGCCCACAGACAGCCGTCGGCTCAACATTTACTGCGAAGCCTCCCGGAGTCCCTGGGGAAACCGGCCTCTCCTCTTTGTGTCCCCGTCACACTCGGCACCTGCCATGCCGTTTGTCACATAATCTGCCTCTCTACTATGAGTTCTCTGAGGGCAGGAGCCAGGTCTCCTTTATTCTTGGATGAATAGGGACTTGGAAGTGCTGAAGCGGTTAATTTACAGGGTACCTCCTGTGTACCCGGAGAAAACGAGAACGCGAGCGGCATGGGGACGGTGCCTGGGCGTGTTCGAAGCCTTTTCAGACTCGTCATCTGCTCTGATCCTCTGGCTTCCCTCCGAGGTCACTGGTACCATTCCCAGTTTCCACACGAGGAAGCTGAGGCTCAGAGGGCTCAAGGGACCTTTGCAGGGGCAGTGGGCCGTGCTGTAGAGTCCATGTCTTCTGACACCACAGCCCAAGCTCTTCCTGGGAGAGCATTTCTCAGAGTCTGGCCGGGACCACCACGCTCATCACCAGGCTGCTTGTTAACGTGGATGCTTCGCGAACCCTCCCCGAACCCACGGGGGCTGCTACTCAGGAATCTTCCTGGTTAACAAACCCCACAGGGCTGCTGCACACGCCGAGTCTGCACCAGGCGCGTCCCACCTCCAAGGTGTCCAGATGTCTCGTCCCTCCTCCCTCTCCTTCCTGCTGGCTGGATGGCCCTCAGAGGGCAGGCCCGTTGGGGTGGAGCAGGGGCTCTGCCTCCCAAACTGGGTCAGGTGATAAGAAACAGGATGAGCTGCTACCAGATCTCTCCTTCCCTCCAGACTGTCTTCACCTCCTTCTTCCCACCCCCTGACCCACTCAGATGTTCCTTCTGACTCAGGGGTTATCTTCAGCTGTAGCTTCTTGTCCTAGTAAACTCACTGTGTCTGGACAGTCGGGCCTAGGGTGCAGGCAGCTTCATTGTTCCTGCTGTGAGAACTAATGGAGAGAAGTTAGGAGATCTGTGCAGAGCCAGGATTTGAACCCAGACAGTCTGACTCCAAAGCCCTCACTTTGTGAGCTATCCCCTGTCCCCTGATGGGGGCTTCACTCACACTAAAATCAGTCGGTGCTGATGGCACTTTGCGATCTTCCATCTCTCGGCCACACAGACCTGATCTGGCAGAGGCCGTGTGCACAGGCCTCTAGCGCTGTCCGCCTGGTAATCTGTGCTACGTGCTTGCGTGTTCTGATACTGCGCCCAGAGACTTCGCGGGGGCAAACTCTACTCCCTTTTCCCTAGGAGAGCTGGGCTGCTCCTGGGGCCGATCAGAGAGGTGGCCTGAGCCGTGCATCCATCCTCTGCTCCCTGCCCCTTGCTCCTTGGTTCATGCCGCAGAGGGTTGGCTGCAGTGTCTCAAAGACATCCCCCCACCAGCAGCACCCTCGGAAATAGGCTTGGCAGCGCCCGTGGAGGTGGGAGGGCTGCCAGGGTCTGAGCCCCAGAGGGAATGTGCAGATTGACAGAGTGCCTGGGGCACCACCAGTGCTGTGGTCTCCCGGGTTCCCGGATAGAGAGGAGAAGCTATTCAGCCCAAGGCCAGGTTTCCCGATGGAAACGCTAGGGGGAGCCCTGCTCTGTTGCCCAAAGCACTGGGGTGGTGGTAAGAGCTTCATTCATTTGTCCCACAAGTATTTGCTGTGTGCCTACTGGATACCAAGCCCTGATCTTGGTTCCAGGGATACCCTGGTGGGTAAGAAAACCCAAGGCTTCTCCCAGCGACGTTCACACGGTGGAGGGAAGAGAGACTGTGAACACCCATAGAAAGCACTTCAGTTAAAGCTAAAACAACAGCAGGCTGAGCCCGGGAGCGTGGGGGCGTTGTTGGTCGTCCCAGGCACGGTCACTGCAGGCATGCAGACCGGAGGCCAGGGTCACTGAATGCCTGCCGTGCCTCCCACCGCAAACACCCGTGACACCCCTGTTGAGAAACTCTGGGAGGAACATTGGGGGCTGGGGGGGGGCTTCAGTCAGCGTGGTGAGGGAAGACCTTGCGGGAGGCACCTCCGAGTGTGGCTGGAGTGGGACGAGGAGGGAGGGCCAGAGCCACCTGAGAAGAGGGCGGGGAAGGAGGAGGAGCCAGGAGGCGCAGGGCTGCGGGAGGAAAATGGCGAGATGCCACCCCGTGGGGAGCTGGCAGGGACAGGTGTGTTGTCCCCGTTCCTTCCCGAGCCCCTCACCACCAGCAGCTGCCCCCGGCCCACTCCTGGGGCTCAGGGGCCTCGCTCAGCGTGTCTCTGTCTGTCCTTCTGCAGACCTGTACTGTACCCTGGAGGTGGATTCCTTTGGCTATTTTGTCAGCAAAGCCAAAACTAGGGTGTTCCGGGACACGACAGAGCCCAAGTGGGATGAGGTGAGTGGGGGGGGCTGGTGTCTCTGCAGGGTCCCCTGAGTTTCTCACCGAGTGTGCCCACTCGCCTCCTCTGGTCTGCCGGGGATGGCGAAGCCTGTGGTTGGACCAGCTCTGTGTCCGTGGGTGTGGGACGCTCCGTTTCATCAGCGATGTGCAGGCCTCTGGGAGCTCCGGGAAATGAGGACGGCCCCGCCACGTCTTGCGATGTGGTCCTCGTGGGCCCTGCCCACCCACCCCTTGTAGAGTTGAGGCCTGCACCTGCAAGGAAGCCGTGTCTCCCTGCTCTGGAGGTTCGAGACCTCTCGTCCCGTCTTCCCCCAGGAGTTTGAGATCGAACTGGAGGGCTCCCAGTCGCTGAGGATCCTGTGCTACGACAAGTGCTACGACAAGACCAAGGTCAACAAGGACAACAACGAGATCGTGGACAAGATCATGGGCAAAGGGCAGATCCAGGTGAGCATCCAGGGCGCCGAGGCAGGGCTCGGAGAGCTGCCAGGAGGTGGTGCCAGTTGAGAGGAGTCCTTCTCTCTCGTCTTGGTCAAGGTGCCTGGCCTTTTGTGACTCGGTTTAAAGCTGGTTTGAGAAAAGTTCTCCAGGAAGGTCGTTCTCACTGCTAGAGACGGTGTCTGACGGTAACCCCAGAAACCCGCGTGTGCCGGTTCTTCTGGCGTCCACACCTGGCTCAGGTGGATCGTGTGCGTCCACATCTCCGCGAGCTGGACCAGAGGATGACGAGTAGCTCCCTTTGTTCGCACATCCCAACCTTCGTGCTTCGTCTCGGGGTGGCTTTTCCTGGAATGCTGTGTTGAGAAGGATGCTGAGGCTGTGTCTGTGAGCAGGGGAAGAGTGCTGTGTTGATGAGCAGTGTCTGCCATAGGTGTGGGACAGGAGTGGGCACGTGGCCCAGGTGTTTGCTGTTCCACCAGAAGGGCTTAGGAGCCGGCTGGGGGGCTGGTCTCTGACTCGTTGCTAGGGTGGCTGGACCTTACCTCAGTTGGGAGTCATCGGCTCAGGGTGGGCTCTCTGGGTACTGGCAGAGGCAAGTCCTTGGGCAGGTTAAGAGCATGTGTGCTTCAGCTGTGTTTCTCGGTTCCCTAGAATTGCATGTAGGGAGAAGCCCCTTGTTTATAGCCTGTGCTTCTGGAATATTCTGCCAGTTTTGAAGATGGGCTGCTCTTCACTTGCCTGTCAAGAGAACTAGGCTTAGGGAGGAAGGGATAGGGCCAGGGTAAGGAGGGCAGCAGTGGTGACATTCAGCATGGAGCCATCCACACTCCTGTCTGGCACCTCGTGTTGCCTCCTCCTTATGACACAAGGGGACCGGCTTGTGGGTAGATTCTGTGACCATGAAATGAAGGGAAACAATAACTGTACGTACTGGGATTGAGCCATGGGCATCGAGTGCTTTGGGCTTCTCAGCAGTTGTCCCAGACACGATCTGGGTGCAGGCTGGGATAGCCTCATCTGCAAAGGGAGCTGGATGACGCTTTTTTGCCAAAAGAGTTTGTTCTCCGATGCATTGTTGAGGCTGCAGAGTTTGATATCTGGCTCCTAACTGGGTGTCCTTGGTGGCATTGCTTCCTGGGACCCGTGTGGGTCTCCCGCACCCCCACCTATCTCAGACTCCGGTGTTTGAACAGCAGGGATGGCACCATTTGGTGGGGGCCCAGCCATCTACCTCGTGTCGCCCCATGTTCCTGAGCATGTCCCTTCCTGATGCTGTGGGGCCTGCACCCCGTTCCTAGCACTGTCGCCAGGGAAACAGTGCTGCTAGGCAACTGTAAGTCCTTCATTATTTAGGAAATGGGGGTTGAGAGAGTGCTCTCTAAACTCAGTCCCTAGAACCTGCTCTCTGCAGGGATTAGGGGTAGGAGCCCTGTCTCCATGTCTCTGGGCCGGGCCAGAGGGGCAGGCAGGGAAGGCGTTCTGGGCTGGCCCATCCAGCCCCAGGAGACGCCGAGCCAAGAGACATGACCAGCTGCCTCATTCCCTGGACCACCGGTGGCTGGGAAATGGGAGAGTTAAAGAGGATACCGAGAGCAGCCAGCTCCGTGGGCGCTATGGACCCAACCCCTCGAGAACTCGGCTCCCAGGGCCCGAAGGCAGCAGTCTCCCACCTGGACTTCAGCCCTGTCGCTTTCCTCCGCCTCAGCTGTACAAACCCCAGGGGAGACACACCATAAATCATTACGTCTTGGAGACAGGAGCAGATGGAGGCAGTGGGGGAAGGGGAGGAAGCCAGGTTATGTTTGGCAGAGCAGAAAGCACAGTCTGGTAAGGAAAATGTTTCTGTGTTTAAGCTTCGAGGAATGTTAAATGCCTGGGAGTTGATATTAAAAGAAACACAAACCTTCCTGCTGCCAGCTGACCGGGGCCTTCAGAGCCAGAGCCCTCTGGAGGCCTTTGAAGTCTCCCAGCACTCAGCTCTGCAGGGCACAGCCCCTGGCCCTCAGCTACAGGGCATCTGACCAGCCTTCTAGGATCAGAGAGGCGGAGGGGGTGTCCTTCCCCCGGGGGGTGCCATGGCTTATAAAGTCTTGCCCCGTGACTGCCCTCAGGGCCACCAAGGATGGCCAGGCTGGGTGGAGAGTCTGCACCAGTCTTTCCCACGTGGCCAGCCCCAGAGAGCCCTGGAACAGTCTGTCCCCACAGCTGTGTCTCATGTCCCTGCCTGCCGTCAGCCTCTGGAACTTGGCCCTGCTCCTCTCCAGCAGGTGCTGAGGATGGAGCTAAAGGTGGTCTTGAGGCAGCGCCGAGTCCTCGGGGATGCTTGGGTGACCTGAAGGAAAGGCAGGGGGAAGAAGGCCTGTCCTTGTTGTCCCCCTTTCTCTCCAAGACCTGCCCACTCAGCCTGTCCAGAGGTTGCCTAAGCTGCAGGCATTTGCTCCTGCGACGAGGCTCCCAGTGTGGCAGTGGGGGCAGGGAATCTGCAGCAGCAGGCTGGGGGCGGCGCGTGGGGGCAGCACGTAGTGACAGACAAATGGCAGCACTGATCACTAACGTGTGTCTAGCAGTTGTCAGAGGCCCATTCCCAAGTGTGAGCTCATGTGATCCTCGCGACAGTTCCTCAAGGAAAAGAACGATCGTGTCCTCCCCATTTGGCAGATGAGGACACTGAGGCACTGAGGTTGAGCACTGTGGCCAGGGCACCTCTGCTGACAGTGTGCAGGGAGGCCATGCTCACTCTTCTGTGCGTGTCCCCGATCTCAGGCCTTCATCAGGACATTTCCCAGCCAGGCCCCGGCAGGTTGGTGGTCAGAGAAGGAGCCGGGGTGATGTTCCACGCCAGGACCCTGCTTCACAGCATAACGGGGGCCCGCAGCTTCCTTTGCCTGGTGCCTGGGAGGAAGTAGAATGAGCACGCAAGGAAAAGAGCAACAGCGGCGTGTGGGGGAGACTGACTCACTGTGCATCTGCGGAGTGAGAGGTGCCAGGATCCTAGGCTCCGAGGCGGCCACTGTCACATTGGAAAGGCAAGCGTATCCGTACGTGCCCAGCCGCCGGAGAATGGTGCTAGATGCAGCAGTAACGATGATGACGTCAGAGCTTGGGGTGAGCCCAGCACCGTGCTAGACGCTTCCATCTGCCATCTCAGGGGATCTGCACGGGACCCTGGGGTAGAATGTTATCGCAATCGTAACGATGAGAGAGCTGGGCACCGAGGGGTCAAGGCACGTGTCCAAGGCCACGCAGCCAGGACTCGAGCCAGGCTGGCAGCTGGCTCCAGAGCCCATCTCTAGGTGCTCGACTGCCTCCCACTGTCCTCTAAGTCATAAAATGGAAACGGAATCAAAAGAAGGGAGGGACCGAGGACTGGAGTTAGGAAGACTTCCAGGAGGAGAGATTTGGAAGCACTGGGTTGTTTTAATTCCAAAAGCAATATTTACGTTAGGAAGAAAATTGCAATAATGGTAAAGAGACTTGAAACAGAATCACAAACCATCCCTACTCCCACTGCTCTGAAACAGCCACTTTACTTAGTGCCTTTTCCCTTTCTTGGGTATATACACTGTTACATCGTTTTAATCACAGTGAGCATTTTGTATTTTTTCCTATTTCATGTGCTATTGTCATCCACCTCCTTTTTTCTAGGGCTGTAGGTCTGCCAGTCTTTATAAATACCTTTTTTGATACATTGTCAAAAGTGCTTTATATGCTTTATATAAACCACCTGATATAATGGCCAGCACAGTAATTGCATTTTAGGGCTTTGTGTTATTCTAGCCAGGTGGGCAGGCTCTGGATCAGCGGAAAGGAGGGGGTGGGCATCCGGGGGTCGGACCTGCGTGGCCAGGGCAGGGAGGGAGGAATGCGCAGGGAGCGGCCAAGGAAATGAAGGACCCAGCCTGCCTCAGGCATCGCAGGTAGGAGGGAGGTTAAAGGAATGAATGAATGAAGAGGTTAGTGGGGGCTTTAGACCAGGCATCCTAGAGGGCATTTCATCCATCTGCTTTTGGAGGAGAAGGAAACCAAGACCAGAAAGGGTGAGTGCTGTGGCCACAGTCGCAGAGCTCGTCAGTGGTTGCGTGAGGGCTCCAAACTCAGGGGCCCGATCCCAGGCTGGTCAGGCTTGGTCAGGTACGGAGCAAATGAGTGGAGGGAGATGCTCATAGATGCGGGGTGGGGACAGGCTTGGATGGCAGTCTGTGACTCTGGGGTCTGTCCTTTGTCGCTGCAAATTTAGTGAAAGACCCCACCAGCGTGGCCGAGGTCTGCCCTTCCAGGCCCAGGGGTCCTCTGTTCCTTTTCCAAACCTAAGGAGCCTTTTCCTCTAGACTTGCTGTCCAGGCCACCCCATACCCACCTCCTCCTTGCTGCCCCGTGCTCAGCCCTGCCAGGCCAGGGTAACGGCTCAGCCAGGAGGCCCCCTTAGTCTGCCTTGGCTCCCTGGTCCCAGGGGACTCGTGTATGTTTATCCTAGTCTATTTCCAGCCACGCTGCTCCAGGCTCCAGATGTGCTGTTCCCAACTGGGACCTACCCGTTGGTGATTAGCATATTCCCAGGGTCCAGCCTTTCTCGGCTGGCTGGGCCAGAGGAGACAGCTTCCCCTCAGGGCCCCACAGCTCAGCTCCTGCGTCTGACCCCAGACTACCTAAGCCAGAAGAGCCCTTCTGCCCCTGCCTCCCTGCTCCCCTGCGCCCCATTCCCTAGCTCACCCGCAAGCCTGGGGTCAGTGCGCCCCTGTCTCTGTTCCCCCTGCATGGGAAGCAGCTTGACTTTCCCATAGCCTTCCAGGGCAGCCATCCCTGGGCACAGGAGTGCTCAAGACCCTGGGTGGGAAGGGGCAGGGATCCAGCCCAGGAAGAAAGCTCCAGCTGTCCCGATGTCTGGGGTGGTAACTCACCCTCAGCCCTGATTGAAAGTAGAGGCCCAGTGGGAAGCCCCCTCCATCCCCTTCCCTTCTGGAGCTCGGAGCCTGTGTCCGAAGGGGACAGGGCTGGAGGGCAAGGGCGGAGGGTGATCCCTTTGACATTCTTGACCTGGCCCTTGGAAGCTTGTGCGAGATCAGAGCTATTATAAATGATGCTCGAGAGGAGGTTATGAAGGCCTGTCCCCTGCCTTCAGGACTGGGAACATCCACAGAGCCCAGATTGGCAAACCTGACAATATCTAGGCTCTCTTAATATATATTCTTTTTTAAAAAATTGTAGTAAAATATGCATTACATAAAATTCACCACTTTACTCATTTTTAGGTGTGCAGCTCAGTGGCATTAGATAAATTCACGTTGTTGTGTAGCCATCACCACTACCCACATCCAGAACTTTTTCATCTTCCCAACTGAAACCCCACATCCACTAAGTCATGACTCTCCAGCCTCTGGTCACCACCCTCTACTTTCTGTCTCTGTGACTTTGACTAGTCTGGGAAGCTTATATAAATAGATCAGACAATATTTGTCCTTTTGTGACTGGCTGACTTCACTTAGCATAATGTCCTCAAGCTTCGTCCACATTGTAGCAGATGTCAGAATTTCCTTCCTCTTCGAGGCTGAATAACTTCATCGTGTATACGTACCACATGCATTTATCCATCCATCCATCCATGGACGTTTGAGTGGTTTCCACCTAAGATCTTGCTTTTAGGTGAGAAAAAGAGCCTCATCTCTGAGGATGGAGGCTGCATAGCCTCCCTCTCCCCAGACCCAGGGTCTGTCCCCACCCCATGTGTTCATTATCCCCAGCTGTAACAGAGAGCAGGGCCTCGTGCCACCAGGGCATGACTGCTCACCAGTAACCTTGTATAGTGGAAGAAAAGAGTTGGGCCCCTGGCCTTCAGGCGTCCCTGGCTCCTTGCCCCTTCTTCCTTTGGGTCTCCTGTCTGTCCTCCCCTGGTCCATGGTTTAGAAGCATCAAGTGTGGAATACAGTTACCCTGATGCTGTGGGAAGAGCGCTGGACAAAGGCTCAGAGCAGTTCCTGGTCCTTTGACCTCTTGGAGCCTCAGTTTCTTCATCTATTAAATGGGATAACAGTTCCCACTCTACCTGCATTACTGGCTTGTGTGGCTCAAAAGATCGAATGTACCTAGAAGTGGCCAGGGCTGTGACATGCTTGTCCTGCTTCCCCTAGTTTATTCATTCATTTCTGTTTAATGAGCGCCCTCTAAACGGCAGGCACCATGCTGTGGGTACAAAGAATGGGCAGGACCTCACATCTGGTGAAGAAAACAGAAGGGAATCTTGATCACTCAGCCTGGTTAGAGGGGCTTTGAGGCTGGGGCCGGGCAGATCTGGGCTTGGAGTCTGGCTTTCCCCACTCGGTAGTTGGGAGAACAGGATGAGTTACTGTACCTCTCTCAGCCTCAGTTTCCTCACCTGGGAAATGGGCTTTACTGAGGGCTGCATGTGAGAGTCCGTGAAGGCCCTGACAGCCTGGCACAGAGGCAGTACTCATTCAATGACGAGGGCCCTTTGCCCTAAGTGGCAGGTTCAGGGACCCTGTCTGCCACCTCCCTGTAGGGATTCTGGGTGTGGCTTGTCCGGCAGCCCCCTTCTAAAGGCTGTCACCTGCAAGTGGTTCCCTGTGTTTGGGCCTTTGGCTGAGGCTGCATCTGTTTTCTTAGGCTGACGGAGTCTGACCTGGCTTTGACAGACCGACCTCAGAGTGGGTGGGGAAGTCAAGGTGGGCCCCTCACTGCCTGCTGTGACCCCACCCCGCAGCTCCAGGCTCTCCCCGCAGCGGCTCTCAGCCTGGCACGGTACAGTCAGGCCCGAGTGCAGAGTGAGTGAGGAGCTGGGGAACAAGGGGCCTTTGTCAGCGGCTGGGGAGCAGCTTCTGGTTTCAATTACTCTGCGGAGCATGAGGAAACTTGGAGCGAGCCCGGGTCAAGAGGCTGCTAGGGCAGGAGTCAAGGGCTCCCCACCCCGTTCCCTCCCCAGGCCCTTGAGGGGTCTGTTGTCCCCATTTGACTCTGCCTGAGGGTCCCACGGGCCAACTTTAAGCCTGGGCTCTGGCACCTTGGCCTAGGGGACCCAGAGCCCCTCCCAGCTCTGACCCCTTTCCGTTTCTTCATGGGTGGTGCCTGAGTGAGCCCCTTCTGGGCGAAGACAGAAAGCCATTAGCGTGGTCCTTGATGCCTTCTCCCATCCGACCTTCAGGGCCTCGTTTAGGGGCCACGCTGACCACAGCTGGGCCCCTGGCACCTGGAGGAGGCCTTGGTTTGCCTGGAATGGAGGGCACAGTGGGCTGTGGAAAGCAGGCCTTTCCCTCTCATGCCGCCACCCCTGCCCCGCAGGCCCCCACCTGGAACACTCGTGGCCCCAGGCAGCTCCCTGTCCGGGCACACTGGAGCAGCCCTTCCCTGGAAGACGGCCCCCTCCCCTGCCCCTACCTGGGCCAGGTGTTCTGCGTCCCTGCTGCCCTCAGAGCCAGCCCACGTGGGGCTCTTCCTTTGCCGCCATGCCCACCGCTGTGCCAGCCCAGAGGCACATGGAACAGGAGAGGAGAGCACCAGGCTTGGCTCTGCTCCCTGCCTCAGATACCACCTCCTCCCGGGGACCAGGGAGCTGGAGCCATCGTCCCGCCCCGGCCCCACCCTCCCCAGCTGCTTCAGACCCATTTGCCATCCGGCCGGGCGTCCCACCTGCTGTCACTCTTCAAGGCAGTTCCGGACACCTCATTATACTTGGAGGGTAGCGGAAAAGCCAGGGGCGGGTCCCGCGAGAGTGCCTGCCCTGTGTCCAAAGCTTTTCCAGACGTGCAGCGCAAACTCTATCCTCTCGTCCCTGCTGGGCCGCCTCTGTCTCCCAGGTGTTCCTGATTTGGGGAGCCTGGACTCTGCCCAGTGGGTTCTGGAGACAGGAAGCATTCAATGGGGAGCAGATGGAGATGGGAGCCTCCCTCCCTCCCCCCATCCCCCACTTAGGAATGCCACCTCGGCAGCCAGGGTGGTGCCTGCTCCCCCAGACCTGCCTCTGAGGGAGGGACGACTAGCAGAGAAGTCAATCCAGGGAGGACCTTGGGAATGGATTCATCCAGGCCCCGAGAACATCCAGCCTCTCAACAAACCCAAGGAAGGGAGCTCTCCTCTCAGCTCTGGGATGGGGGGGCTCCCGGACTCAGACAAAAGACTCAGTTTGACCCCAGCTGGCTACCCTTGGGTGACTCCCCAGAGCACATCCTCCCAAGCCTATGGGCGTTAAACGAGCCACGGAGATGCACTCAGTAAGCGGCTAACTTCCCTGCAGGCACAGACTGTTACTTTATTCTCCTAGGGATCCAAAAAACTGGTCCCTAGGGTGGTCCCACTTTTGATTTTTTTGAAAGCTTAGAGAGCAGGACTTAGCGGATTTCCAGGGAACTCAACTAGGGCTGAGGCTGCGGTGAACACCGTACCAGTGAGGGGTCCCCCTCGGCTGGGTTCTACTGGTCTGCCTCAAGCCTGCAGCGGCTGCAAACTCCCAGAGGCCTCTCACGGCCAGCCCAGCCTTTGCCGTGGCACCAGGGTGTGGGCAGTGGTGGCACTGGGTGAGGGCATGCTGCCCGTGGGCTGGACGCACTGTGCTTGTGCCCTGGGAGGCGAGAGCTGAGCTGCACTGGCTTCGCAGCAAATCCCAGAGTGACTTCAGAACCAAGGTGACCCAGAAAACACCAGAAGCACCAGGCTGACCAACTAGATAAGTGCTATCTCATTGCAAAGCTGCTGAGAAAGATGCACACCAGCCAAGCGGAAGCCCAGCGTTTTCCCAAAGCAGGGAGGGAGGTGCAGATAAGACATGAGTTTTGGATCCAGCACTCGGACCAGGAAGTTTCCTTAAAAAGCCCCTAACCTCCCTGACCTCCACACTTCCCCCAGCCCGAGGGAGCACGAGGGCCGAGAGCTGTGTCCGTGGGCAAGAGAAGCGGCATTCCCATGAGAACCATTGGAACTGCTCTGAGCCCACACGCGGAACTGCAGGCTGCATCCATCTGTGGTCGCTTGGAGGGAGGATCGGGAGCTGCAGATTCCCCCTGCAGAGCTTGGGACTTCCCAGGAGGGACTTGAAGAGCCCCAGAGCAGGCAAGGGGGTGGTGGACAAAGGAGGTCTGAGCAGGTAGGTCCCCTGTCCCCACTTCAGCCAGGGCCTCTGCTCTCTGCCTCTGCTTTTGTCTGACATAGGGGCGGGAGCAAGGAAGCAGGGAGGCTTCGGCATAAGATTTCATTTAGAAAGGGGGAGGGTTGGGGGAGGGTCTTCAGCAAAAAAAGAAAAAAAATTCACTGAAGATCATTGTCTGGTCTAAACTCCTGACTTGACAGGTATGGAAACTGAGTCCAGAGAGGAAAAGTGGCTACTGAGTCCACAGTGACCAGGCAGGACTTGGCCCCGGTTCCCTGGCTCCCTGGGGCTTTCTCTGGCCACCCTGAGCTCAGAGTTGGGTAAAAGGGACTTGTTCAACAGCAGAGGAAGAAGAAAGAGCAGGAGGCTCGGCAGACCCTGACCTACTTTAAGGTTTCAGCCCCCCCTGCCAAAGGTGGTCCTGTCTTCCGTGTGCGGCCTGGGGTCCTCTGCCCATTGGCCGTGCTGGGAGACTCCACCACACCACCCTCCTTCGTGGGCATGCTCCCGGCTGTGACTTGTGTCCTGGGGTGGGGAAGGCATGTTCTGACTACTCTGTCCCTGGGTGGATTTTGTTCTAGATAAGCAAGATGTTCCCAAAGGCTCAAGTGGATTTTCCACCCTTTTCCGTGACTAAATGTGCCGTGAGAATTGCTAGAGGTTGCCAGGGATGTGCCTCCAGGACAGCTCTGCAGCAGACAGGCTCCTGGGCTGTGTCAGCCTCTCCTATCCACCTAGAAACACCAAGCACCCCTGAGACACCAGCACGAGGTGGCCAGGGAGGGCGGAGACTGGAGCTGCGTGGGAAACGGCACGTACTCTGGACTCCCCAGAAGCCAGCGCGGGCCTGTGGGGAGATGGAGGACAGCAGGTTACCTTGGGCAGGCTTGATCTGGGCTGTGGAGCAACTACCGTTGAGTCCTGTCTGCCGCCTTTCCTGATGTTGTGCACATTAGACCTCATGCCCACGCTGGAACTGCTCCCCGGCCCCGCCTGGGTGTCTTTGTGTAACCACCAGTAGCCACTTAGGACTGAGAAGTCAGATTGCTGTGACCCCCACCCCCATGCGCAGCTGTTGGCAGGCAGGGACCAGATGCCTGGGGGGCTCAGTCTGCGGAGTTAGACTGTAAGCTATACGGGGCCTCCCTGCCTGGCACGTGCTGGGTATCCGTTCAGTGATGAATGAATGAATAAGGAAATGAGTGAAAAGATGGCTTCTAGGCTCAGCTCTACCATCGGCTGCTGGCGACTGTGAGCAAGGTGTTCCCGTCCCTGGGCCTAGTGCAGGCCTCAAACATCGCACATATTCAGAGGCATAGGATGGGCAGACAGGAAGGCGTAAATGGGTCTCAGTTTCTCTTTCTGGGGAGACCTCTGCCCTTGTAATCAGGTTTTGGTTAAGGTAGGTGCAGAAAGCGGCGAGAACTCACAGTAGGAGTGCAGGGACCACAGAGCCATTCACGTTACGGGGACACTCCCATCCCCACTTCCCCACTGTCGTCCCTGTGATGTGCCATCCTCCCCAAACTTACAAACCCGCACGGCCCTGCTGAGCACCGATGCACGGCCCTGCTGGGTTCGCTCTCCACCTGGACCCCGCGCCTGTCTTTGGGCAGCCCACTCCCAGGCTTCCCTCCAGCTCTCGTGGCCTTGGGCCCTGCCTCACTGTCCACCAGCGTCTTGCCTCCAGCTCTGCTCCCTTGGGGCCCACAGTGCCATGCTTTGCCGGGGCTGAGAAGGAGTGTTCTTGGTGGACCCAGGCCACATCCCTCTGGTCCGCACACTCCGCTGTATGCCAGGCTTCTCTTGGGCTCCCAGTCCAGCATGTGGGACTCTGGGTGGCCTATCGACTCTCTCCATCCCCCACCCCTGGCTCCCAGCTGTCCTGCTGGGGTGCCTGTGGCCTCGCTCTAGCTGGCTGCTCAGAAACCTCCTTTCCAGCCAGGCACGGTGGCTCACGCATGTAATCCTAGCACTCTCGGAGGCCAAGGCGGGAGGATCGCTTGAGGCCAGGAGTTCCAGACCAGCCTTAGCAACACGAGTGAGACCCCGTCTTTATCAAAAAACTAAAAACTTAGCTGGGCGTGGCAATGTGCTCCTGTAGTCCCAGCTACTTGGGAGACTGAGAAAGGAGGATCACTTGAGCCCAGGAGTTTGAGATTGTGGTAGGCTGCGATGACACCACTGCACTCTACCTGGAGCAACAGAGTGAGACTCTGTCCCAAAAGAAAAGAAAAGAAATCCCTTTTCCTGGCTTAGCTATAGAGGACAAGACAGGGAATCGGGGTTCTAGCATGGGCCGGAGGGGGATAAAGTCATTCCAGTGGGAAGAGGAGGTCACTTCAGAGAAGCTGTAGCCATATCCCTAGGTTCTGAGAAAGAACCTTCCTCCTGGTGTTCACAGGCTGCAGGATTTGCCTGGAAGATGTCCCTACCCCCAGCTGTCACCAAGGCAGCGCTGTGGCAGTCCCTCTCCCGCCCACACGTCTCAGGATGTATATTATTCCCTGTTGACCTTTTTTCCTCAGTGATGCTGCTGCTGATCACTTTAACCTGATTTTGCCTCGGTCACAGCTGTGCCAGGTGGTGTATCCCCTCCCTAGGTATAACCCAGGGTCCCACCCACATCTCCCTAGGGACAGCCCCTCTCATTCCTCTGGCAGAGAGCCTGGGGAGGGGATGAGGGAGGATGGGACCGTCCACTAGGAATGTTTTTAATTCCTAAGGCAGTGACATCTGTTCGTGGGGGCCTTACCACCCAGGCTCTGTTTATCCAACCAGGGGGCCCCTGCCTGTCCTCAGAGGAGGTTCTACAAGGTGTGGCGGGATGGAAGTCGTGTGAGAGGAGGGAATGCAGTCACTTCCTGCGGGGCCAGGGTCCCCTGAGCCTAGCCCATCCAGCAGAGATGAGGAAGGGTCCGTGGTTGGCTTGGAAGGACTAGAAGTCAGACTGCTGCTTTTGAGGAACTTGCCAGGGACGTTTGTCTTGCACAAATCCTCCTCCACCCTACACCATTGATTCCAGCAAGGAGTGAGTCTGGCTTGAAGAAGAGAAAGCAAATCTGTGCTGTCCCCAAAGGAGGCCCCCAGTCCAGGGGAGGAAGGGAAAGATGCACATCTCAAGGGAAGAGCCTCCCAACTCGGCTACCCATCTGCTAAGGCACTTATGTCACCATGGAGACCAGTTGGCCATTGCTCAGCCAATGAGAGCTTGCTTTACCCAGACAAGTGTTGGGCCTGGGGTTCCTAAGATAGACAAGCGTAAGGCTTTGGGAACAGGGTTTATACTGTCCCCCTTCTCCCACACACCCAGCAGGAGGAAGGGGCACACCATTCCCCCAGACTGCACCCTGTGGCATGTGACCCAGCTAGAGGGAAGAGAACCTTAGAAAGCCAGCTAGGAGCCAGTTCTGAAGTTAACCAGTCAGTGCCAAGCCTGTTGCAGCAGGCGACGTGGTGAGCAAGTGCAATGGCACCTCACCAGCCAGTTACACAACTAGCAACTGCGCATTTGCCAAAGGCATGGAGTCCAGCTGGGGCCCAGCTGGGGTGGATGGCCTCTCCCCGCAGCGCCGAGGGTCCCGCGCCACCCCATCTCCTCCATGGAGCCTTCCCTGATTCCTAGAAATGTTCTCTCCTTCCTCTTGACAGTCACAGCACTTTATCTGTGCCGTCCTGATGGTGTAATACCGGATGTTTTGAGGGCAAAGACGATGCTTTGTCCATCTGGGTATGACGCATAGTAGGTACAGAGCTGATATGTGCCAAATGCCTTTCTGCCTCCTGGGATGTCCACATTTGTCCTCTCTGGCACCGGCAGCTTTGTCAAACGCTGGCTTTTGGTTCATCTCTGGGATTCCTCAGCCCCCACCCCAGGCTCAGGCACACAGCTAGGCCCTCCTTCACTACCTCTTGAATGAAATGAATGAGATGAAGGAATGTAGCCTGGAAGAAGGGACAGAGTCCTCCCGGAGGAGAGGGGTTTTGTGGCTGTGGGGAGGGCGCTTCCTGTGAGGGGCCAGAGGAAGACCATCTTCAGAGGTGGCACCCAGGTGCCCTGGAAGTGGCCGGTGAGAGATGGGTCAGGAAGGGGGACTCAGGCCTCAGCTGGGCTGGGGACACAGGTGTGCCCCTGCCTCTGTCGATCTCTCCCCCTCCCCCTCAGGGGGTGCTGGCAAAGCTATTGTAGCTCAGCCTCCATTTAGCCGCAGTGGCTTTGGGCAGCTTTGGCTCAGGTACGCGGGATTCTGTGTGGCCATGGCAGTCCGGTCCCATCTGCGTGCGCTGTGCAGAAGGGGGTGTGCAGTGTGGAGCCCTGGAAAAGGTGGGCCGGCCTGGCCGCCCTGCCCTGGTTCCGGCCCAGCAGGCCCCACCTCCGCCAGCCAGGCAGAAGGCAGTGCAGGACCAGATGCTGCCACACCAGAGTCCCACAGGGGTGGGGCGTATGCTGTGCAGTTAGCCAGACCCCCGTGTGTGTCCCAACCCATCCTGGCCTTGGGCAGAGTGCTCAATTTCTCAAAGTCCTTAGTTTCCTCAAAGGTAAAATGATGGGGGTGTGCTTCCTTCGTAGAGTCCGAGGAGGACTGAGTGAGCTAATCCTTGTATGTAGGCGGCTGGCATGGTGACACTCCCATGCTAAGCCTCAGTGATGGGCAGCTCGTACTATAACCAATTCTTACTTTCTCTGTTCTAAAGCCACCCCACCACTTGCTCAAAAAACACTGAGGGCTCTGAGGTAAAATCCTAAAACACATCTGCTGGTTGAGACCTAGCAGGAACATTCCGAATGCCAAAAACAGGTCTCTGTGTCCTGACCCACCTGCCCCCAGGACAGCCAAGAAACGTCGCATCTCAGTTCTTTTTCCTGAATCCAAAGCACCCTCCACACTTGGGCAGGGCATGGTGGCTGTGAGCACCAGTGGCTTTGGAGGGGACCTGTCACACCTCACTTGCAGCTACATGACCTCCAGCGAGAACTTCACCTCCCTCAACCCTAGTTCTCACGTCTCTAAAATGGGGACAGTAATACCAATATCACAAATGCAATTGGATATGTGAAAGACCTGGCCCACGGTCGGTGCTGTGCAAACACTGGTTTCCTTCCTACAGTGTGCCTGGCTCTGCAGTGGTGTGACTTCCTGGACGCCTCTGGTTTGTGTACTCTAACCGTTTGGGGTTCAGGCCTTTCTCCTTTCTCTGAATACCATACTCTTACTCGTGATGTCACCTTGAGAAACAATTCGCTTCTCACTCTTCAGTTAGAATGTTCACTAACTTGAGGGTCAGAACAAGTTCTTACTCTGTGTGCCACGGCGCCCAGCACAGACATGTGGCCGGTTGCCCCCAGCATCCTCTTTCCCTGATAGCAGAAGCCTTTGTTGGTGAGGTGCACAAGGCCGTGGTTAAAAGTGGCCATGTGAGGAGTGTCTCTTGCTGGACATCTGTGACCAGTGTCATCTTTGCCTTTTGCTCATGTCCTTGGAGGGGACCCACAGTGGCCTGATTCCCGCTAGGGTGCTAAAGCCCACGAGACTGCCACACTAGGGATCCTCTTTATCCCTCACATTTCTCAGAAGGGAGGGTCATGAGTGCCCATCCATAAGTGTGTGGCCCTGCCACCAAGCAGGCACTGAGGGAGGTGCCTTGGGGCAGCAGGCGTTGGGGTGGGGAGCAGAGCTCCAGGGCAGTGAGAGTCCTTTAAAGGGAGGAGGGCAGCTGTTCATGGCCTAAATGCAGCTCCTGCCTGGAGCTCTGGCCCCTGCCAGCCCCCTCTGGCTTGGCCCCAAGCCTCCCTGGTACCCCTGGCCCCCAGGGAGCAGCACGGTTCTGAAGGAGTTAGGGCAGGGACTGGATTGTGTTTAGCTGCGTGTCAAACTTTAGTGGGGGCAGGAGGGAGGGACACAGAGTCGCAGTCGGTGAGAAGCAGCGCCAGCTTGCCAAGAGTTAAAGCCCGGGGTTGGGTTTTTTGGAGGGGCAGCTCCAGCGCCTCCTTTGAGTCACTTCCTTCGGTGGGGGCGGGGGCTGCCCGGCCGTCTGTGGCGCACGCACGGGGCGTCCCGAGCGGAGACTGGCGGGCGGCCGCGGGGAGGCGGCGGTGCGCCGGGCCTGGCGGCTGCTGGGACACAGCAGGCTGCAGTCTCGGGGAGGGCGGGAGGGACTTGCAGGGGAGGAGGCGGCCTCGCACCATGAGCTTCCCCGGCAGGCTCGAGTAACAGCCGGAGCGAACGCTCCGCACAGTCCCTCTCCAGCGCTGCCCGTGCCTGCGTCCCCGCTGGGATCTGGCGCCGCTGGCCGCGCCGCCAGCATGACCGACGTCCTGCCTCAGCCCGACTGCAGCCTGAAGGCGGTGTGCAAACCTCTGGAGCGCTGCTGCCTCGACCAGCTGGAGGAGCCGGGGAGCAAGCGGCCCCCCAACACAGGCGCCCGGCTCTGGGGCCGGGTGCGCAGCAAGCTGCTCCGCCACAAGGTGCTAGCCGGGGACAGGAGGGGTCTGAGAGGGCTGGGCTAGAAGGACTGAGGGAGGATTGGGGGCTACTGGGGCCCCTCTCTCGGCCTCTGCCTTTCCAGCTCCTGCCGGATCCTGCAGTCCTAGGACAGAGGCTGGGATATGTGTGTGCATCTGCTGTAAGTGGCTTAACTTAACGTTGGATGCCGGTTGCTACCCCCACCCTGGCAGCTTTCTTGCATCTGTCTCTGTCTCAGGAAAAGGGAGTCTGTCTCCTAGCAAGTGCGCTCCGCCTGGCTGCTTTCTGAGTCCATACCGCAGCAATAGGAACAGACTGGGCAAGGGGCTCATGGGTCTCAGTGTCTTCTCTCTGTGTCCAGCCAGACCCGACCTCCCTGCATCCAGTGGACGTTGCCGGCTGCCCCTTTGCTGAGGGGCACTGCAGCACCATCTGCCATGTGGGGTTTCTATGTGCCAGGCGTGGGGGATCATTCCCCACCCAGGAGGAGGGGGGAGGGTTGTGGGGAGGTAGCAGTGCTGCTGAGTCTGGGGGCTGTAGGCGTCCCCTTCAGGGACCACCCAGTTAACTGCTGGCCCAGTGCCAGCCGGGCACCAAGCAGCTCAATCAGTGTGCCAGGGGGTTCCTGACCCAGCAGGCAGCTCAGACCACGCTGTGCCAGGGCAGGCTGCCCGTCCTGCCCGCAGCCCCAGACCTGAGCTAGGATTAAAATTGGAGATAGAAGCTGACTGTCCTACAGCTGGGCAGGCTGCCTTGGGGCTGGCTTCGGGCCCTGGCATCAGGCATCTGAGGAAGAGCCAGACCCAGTGCCTCGCACACAGGAAGCGCTTGATAACTCTGAGACCAAATCAGTTGCTTAAATGTCACAGGGTGCCAGTCCCGGCTGGCCAGGGCCGTGCCCATCCTTCAGGGTAGCAACAACACAGCTAGTCTGTGCTGGGGATTTGAAAGCCCTCCTGTAGCTAGAGGAGGACCCTCTGTGCAAGCTCTCTCTCCAGCCAGCATAGAGGCTCCTGGCACCTGCAGAGGGGAAGTGATCTTGGGCCGATTGGCTCCTTATTTAGTTTCCTCTCCTGCCAGTGGGGCATACTTGACTTCCCCGAGGTGACATCATTCCTGGAAAGTGCTGGGCAGGGCAGCAACTTGAGCTGTCCTGCATTGGCCCCTGTGTCACCTTCAGCCTCCCTGGGGACCAGCCCAGCAGAGCCCCTCTGTGCTGAGGCAGCTGTCTGTGCCCGGCAGCATGGAGCCATCCCCTCCCCAGCCCCTGCTGAGGCCAGCAGACACCAGCCCAAAGCTCACCATCCATTTCCAAACCTCAAGCTTGGCAAGAAATGGACCCAGTAGGTTCCTGACCCAGTGCTGGCCAAATAGAGCCCTTCCGGTTCACCTGCCCCTTTGGGGAGGTGCCTGGCAGGTAGGGGATACTTTTTAAACCCTAAAGTCCCAGACTTTCAATTCTCCCTTCCCTGTGCATTTCTAGCTGGCAATATCAAGAAGCTACTTTGGGAATTCTTCAGCCGAGTTCGCGTCTGGTGGTGTCTGATAGCTCCGTGTCTGACGGCGACTCTGGGCAAGGGTGCTGGGCTGCTGAGCGGGCTGGCGTCAGTGCCACTGCGGGGCGGCTCTGGCGCTTGGCTGCTCTGCGTGGTGGGTGATTCGGTGCACTAACACATGCTGTGTGACAAAGTGTGTCAGTGTCATGGACGCAGGGTCTGCACTGTGGGTGACAGAGGGATATCCACCCTGCTGTGCCTGTCTCACTGTGAATAGGCTAGTGGGTGAGCAGGCAGGGTCATGAAGCCACTTCCCGCCGTTCTCTTTCCTTCTTCCCCTAGCTGTGCTAAGCTGTTCTTTTCAGTGCAACCGAGCTCGCTGCCAGGCTGAGAGGCTGGGCTCAGGCGGTGCTTTAGGTGGGCAGGGGAAGGGTGCCAGGTGCTGCCCAGCCCAGCAGGAGGGGTCGCCTCAGTAATGCCTCGTTAACTTTGCCCTAAGGGTTTGATGTTGTGGATGTGAAAGATACTTGTGTCCCTCCTGCTCTCATTTAGCTAAAGCTGAAAGGCTGGAAGGGGGAGTGTGACTCACCTGGGGACCTCAGGCTGTTCGGATGGAAGGGCCCCCAGTGTTAAAACCAAGCCTTTGAAATAGTGTGGAGCCTCTGGTCCCAGGAGTCTCTGATTGTCAGGGGAGAAGAGGCAGGGACGGCTCATGAGCTCTCTTCTGGGTCCCAGAGGGCCTATGGTTGGATTCTTGTCCCCAAGGAGAGTTCTAGGGCTGAAGCCTCATTCCAGCCCCTGGCTTGGCAGTTGGTTTATTGTGCAAGCATTTAGCAGAGGAGACATGTGGCATTTGGGTTTGTGGGTTCAGCCAGTGCTCTCGGTATTTAACTTCGCATTTCTAGTTTCCTTTTCCTCTTTTTTTTTTTTTTTTACCTCAAATCACACTCAAGTAGATCAGGCTCAGTGCCTCGCTCTTCCTCCCATCCTTCCTGCTTCTACATTCTTAGGTCGAATTTGGAGGGGAAGGGGCTGAGGGAGGAATCCCATTCCCAGCCCCCGAAGCATCCAAAGGTTTTAATAGCCATAGAGAGGCTACGAGGGCCCTGAAGCGAGGTCAGTCCAGGAGCATTTGTCTGGCGGGAAAATTGAGGTCCTTATATAGTTCTGCAACCAAGGCAAAGCTACCCCTGACCCACACCAGGCCAGGTAGGGGCCAGAGGTAGGGACTCAGGCTGGACTGGTGGGGGCCAGGCAAGTGGAGGAGAGTTGAGGACAGTTCCTGGTGACCTTGTCTGTGCTTCATGGGGGTATTACGTGGGTCTGGGAGTTGGCTGCTCCCAAAGATCTTCTCTCAAGAAGCTGGAGGCTGGTGTTGCTGAGACCCCGAGTGAGCCCACCCAGAGTGACGTGGTTTGCTCCCTGTGTATAGAGGGTGAGAGGTGCTGCCTATGGAAGGAGAGCATGGAAAGACCCCTTTGGGCCACTTGTCTGGGGAAGCGAAAGGCTCAGGATGAAGACCCTCTGTGTCCGCTTGATTGCCACCACAGGACAGCTCCTAGTCCCTCTCAGAGTCTGTCATTTAACTTCACAATTCTCTTAAACCACGTCTATGCAAACCATGCGCACATCCCCAGAGGTTTCACTCAGCCATTCACCGGCTGTTCCTGCCACTGAGGGCGCAAAGCGCTGGGTACAAGACACAGATATGTCGTGGGCTTGTTGACTTTATTTCATACTCCAGCGCTGGGCTTCAGGGAAGATCTTGGAACCTTATGCGATAGAAATCTATCCTGCACTTGGCTGCCTACCGCTCTGCCCGGCCGCCCTCCACCTTGTTTGCCTGAGTCTGTGTCTTCCCCGCTCGCATGCCCACCCACAGCTCTGTGGTGGTCCCTCCGCTGTAGACAGGGATCAGAGCGGTGCTCCCCCGAGGCTGGAAACCCCTGCCACCAGCCCACTTCCTCCAGGGCCTTCGTGTGGGCCACGACTGTAGCCAGGCCAGCTGGTAGGTTGGAAGTAGGGACACGGTGACTCTCAAGCATTCACACAGCACTTGCCCACCCTCTCGAGTGAGAAGACCTTGCTCCTGGGGCCACGTGGACAGTCTCCTGCCTCTCTGCCAAGTTGGCTCCCAGGAGGCCTGTTTGAGTCCACAGAGCAGGAATCCTCGACTCTGAGAACCTGGTGGAGGCTACAGAGCTGACCCAGACATGGCCAGCCACGTGCACGAACCGTGCTGTCTCGGAGGGACCCACGGACCCCGAGGTGGAAACCCCTTCCCTAAGCGGACTTGGCAAGGTGCTGTTTCTCGGCACCTGGGGAGCACAGACAGCTTGGCCAGTCAGCTGTGCTGGGCCTGGTGCCCCAGCTTTTGGATGGCCCCGGACCAGGGAGAGCTGAGCGTGCCAGCCAAGGGAGTTCCTGAAAGGCCAGAGCTGCTCGAGCCCAGTGCTGTAGTAGCATCTAGAGGCAGCATGGCCCAAGGCTCAGGAGGGCAGACATCCAAAAAGAAACTTCTGCAGGTGCTGGTTTGGGGGAGTTGCCAGGTGTTGGTCAAGGGACACTAGTCTGGAAAGACACGGCCCTCACTGAGTGGCCTTGCCAAGTGCCGAGATTGTTGGGGACTGGTCAACAGGTGCTATTTTTGCCTTCCTTTTTCCTATCAAATCATGCTAGAGGCAGAGACGGTGTTTGTGTTCTGCCAGCGCCCTGCACCTGTGACCCGCCTGCCCAATCCCCAGGAGAAAACCAGTGTCAGTTCTGATCCCAGTGAGCCTTACGCTAAGGCTCATTGTGCTTGGCCCCCATGATGGGCCTCAGAGAGGTGGAAGTGGCCGTGGGAGCTGTTCACAGACTGCTTCTGCAGGGAGGCTGGGAGGGACCCAGGACCCCTGCAGAGACCTGCCCAGCCCTGTTTAGACTGTGAGAGCAGAATGATCTCTATCCTGGACAGCGACCCCAGCCGGGGCTGCTGCCTCAGATGGGCACAGCCAGAGCAGTGACGTCACAGCGCCCCTTCCCACCAGATGCCCGAATGCCTCGTCCACGCTCTGAGAGGCCTCCTCCTTGGAACACCCCCAGCCCTCAGGCTTGTGTGGCACAGGGTGCCAGAGGAGGAGGGCACCAGGCTGGTCAGAATCAAGAAGCTTCAGTCTTTCCAGTCCTGGGTCTACTGCTTTAATTTGCTGTGTGACCTTGGGGAAATCTCTTTACCTCTCCGGTTCTCTGGCATCAGCACAATGAAGGAGCTGAGCAGGATGATCTCTTGGAATCCAGTTCATATGATGATCTTGGCCATGTCTCAAGATTCCTAGTCATAAGCCGTAAACCCTCAACACGCTGGGAGAGTCTGGATAGGGAGGTCACAGGGCTGCCCATGGGCCAATGCCAGCCATTCAGTGAACATGGGAGAAGGGAGGCCAGCAGGAAGGTAGGGCTTCTTGGCCCTTGTCCTGAAGGAACCCTGGAGGGGAGGCTTTGCTGTCTCCACCCCCCACATCCCAGTTTGTTCACTTGGTCCACGGATGCTGATGGGGCACCTTCCACGTGCGGGGTGCGCGGGCACTGGGGATCCAGCGGTGCCGAGACAGACGAGACCCTATCCAGAGGAGTCAGCCAATAAACAAGGTCATTTTAGGTCGGTTGAATGCTATGAAGAAAATAAACCTGGGTAATGGATTAGAGGGGAGGGAGAGGCCTTGCTTAAGGAGATCAGTTTTGAACTAAAATTTAAATGACAGGAAGAGTTCAGCCATGAAAGATCTGGGGACAGTGCATTCCAGGTAAAAACCCCGAGGCAGGTGTGTTCAGAGGCGGACGGAGGCCTCGTGGAGAGTGTCAGAGATTCGCAGGGTGAAGGGGGCAGCGGCCAGATCGTGGAGGGCCCTTCAGGTCACGACAAGGAGTTCGGCCTTTAATCTGGTGCAGTGGGAAGCCGCTGGAAAGTTTAAACACAGTTTTTGTGGTGATGATACGTTTCGAGCACATGCTGAGTACCAGGCAGTATTCTTAGCCCTTGACGTAAGTTAGGTGATGACCTACGAGGTAAGCACTATTATTACCCACACTGGTTTGTGTGTGAGGAAACTGAGGCTCCAGGAGCGACCTAGATAAGGTCACATGAGTAGCTCAGTGGAGGAGCTGGCGCTCAGACCCCGGCAGCTCAGCCGGAATACAAGCTCTTGTGGCCTTCAAGGAGGACGCCCAGAGTCCACGGAGCCCCGTGGCCGTTTCTCAGTTGTCTGGGTGGTCATGGGGCCAGTTAGGGTCAGGGATGCGTGTCCTAGATGGGGACATCTGGAGCCTTGCTGTGTGTGGCAGCCAGCCTCGAGTGCTGTGCACGGGAACAGGCACGATGGTGTCTGGTGAATGTGGGACGCAGCGGGAGGCGAGGCGTGCAGGGGAGACCTCCCAGAGCCGGCACAGGTGGCAGAGTTGCCGGCACCCTCATTTTCACTGACAGAGGCTCTTTGCCAGAAACGGCTCCCGGCCTGGGCAGGGAGGATAAAGTCTGTTTCAAACAGGAACTTTTATAAGTCTCACCGAACCAGTGCGAATCCAGAGGGAGGCCTCAGCCCGTGGGGGTCTTACAGGCCCTTGGCCTTCCCATAGCAGCTAGGATGAAACTTCTGGGTCAGGACCCCAGAAAGCCTCTTGCCTGGGACTTTGACCCCTACGGTGGCCCCTGCCCGTTGGGGACAGAGCTAATGAGGGCTGCCTCCGTGCTCTTAGGCCCTGCCCTGTCCCTTTTCTCAAGAGTGACCCACTGCCCCTGCCTTTTCTGCGTGGTGCCCCCAGCTTCCCGGCTGTGAGTTTGCAGCCTCGTTCTGGGCTGAGATCTCTAGGCTGCCTGGGTCAGGGAAGGTAGTGGTGGGTGGGCCCACCTGGGGAGGTGTGCCTGGCCTTGGGGGCCTCCGAGAGCAGCCCAGGTTGGAGTGTTGTCTTCTCCTCAGGGTCCGCCATGCCCAGCTGGGGGCTAAGCACGTAGTGGGCGCGGGGCAGGTGGAGCCGCTGGAACGGGAGCACTGGAGAGGGCCGGTTGCAGTGGGTGTTAAGAGGCTAACCTGGCTTCAATAAGAGCCTCACTCTGTGCTGCTGAACCCCTTCCATATGTGGGCCTCGGGGACTTCAAACTTCTTGGGGTGGGGGGGAGGCAAGCCCAGGCAGAGTGGCCTCATCCGGGTGGATGCCTTGTAGCACAGTCAGCCCAAGTGCCTGTGGCTGGCCTGGGGTAGCTGGGCAAACCTTGGTGGGGCTGCCAGGCCCCTGGGAAGAGGAGGAGAGTTTACTGGGCCTGATTCTGGTCTCTCCTGACCCAGCTGCCAAGCTGGAAGCCAGGCCGCGGGCCCCACAGCCCCACCCTCTCTGTGTCTCAGAACAGCCACGTTGACGGAATCCTCCAGTGCCTTCCCCGAGGGAGGAGAGGCAGGCTCTTGGCAGCTCCAGGTTCCCCACTGCCAGCCGTACCAGGCCTCTCATGCCCGCGGTCTGTCCCAACGACAGGCTGGCTTCGGTGTCCCAAGGGGACCCATCCCTGAACGTTGGCTGCACTTGGGGGAGGGCAGAGGAAAGCCGGTCCAGGACTGCCACTGTGGCCACCGGCCTGGGAGCCACAGGAAACAAGCCACCATCGGACACACTTCCTGGAGCAGGGCCCGCTGTGCACGGCCTCTCCAGCGCAGGCAGACAGCTCTCCCTTCCGCGTAGAGTCCTGTCCAAGGCCTGCCTCATGCAGGTCTTTCTTGAGTCCTTTTCTAACATTCCTGTCCCGCCCCGTAGAGCGACTGGATTTACTGCCCTGTTGTCAGGAAGCACTTAGTTTTTATTAACCTCTAAAACCAACTCTGGGCTTTGAGGGAAGTCCACCCACTTTCCAAGACAGGGGTGCCAGGCCTGGGCTCAGAGGCCAGGGGTAGGGCAGAGGCGAGAGTGAAGGGAAGGCGGGGGGCATGCGGGGGCTGGAGACTGGGGCTGTGGGGGAGGGGTGGAGCCTGGCGATACTGTCGTCCGGCCAGCCCCTGCGTGACATCCGGGGGAACGCTGGCTGAAGGCTGCTCCGTGCCTCCACCTCCCCTCCACTGCGCGGCTGACTCTGACCATTAAGCCCCAGCTGCCCATAGATGGAAGGACTCCATGCAAGGGCTTATGGGAAGGGGAGGTGGCAAAAATCGTCCCAGAAGACTTTGGTGTGGTATGGTGGAAAGAGTGTGGTTTGACAGTCAAGGACCCGGGTTTGAGCGTGGCTCTGTCACCTATTAGGAAGCAGAAATGGAAACCCTGCAGGTGACAGTGCGCCACACTCAAGCGCTGGGAGCTGGCCGTGAACAGGCAGAGGAAGGAGAAGCGATGGGGTCACCTGCAGCAGGCTGGTGGGACATGGGCCGGGAGGAAGGGCTTAGACCTCTCAGAGGGGACCCCAGGACATTCCTGAAACTCAGCCCTAGAGGATGTGCAGGCGTGCACAGAGTTCCCTCCTCTCTCCTTGGAACCTCAAATCCTCTCGCCCCGCTGTGAGGTGGCTTGGATGTTTCCTGTCCTAAACAGGAGGCCGCTTCAGTCCAGAAAGGTGAGGTGGCCTCCCCCAGCCGCCTGCAGAGCTCTCAGCTGAGGCCCAGGTTTTTGGTGCAAGGGACCTGGTGCTCTCCCAGACACCAGCCCCAAAGGTCAGTGTCTCTCTTGGGGGAGATCTGAACATGTTGCCATGATTTGACCGTGGCTAAACGCAAGACAAAAAGAAAATGGTTGAGCTACTCTTGGTGACTGTGTGTGGCCCAGTCATTCATAACCTCCTCCTAGATGTTTTGCGGCCCGTTTCTGTCCCTGCCTGTGCCCCACCTGGGGGGAGCCCCACCGTGTGTGTGTGTGAAGGAGGTGCCCTTGGTGGGTCTCCCCAGCCTGGCCCTTTGCAAGCGCCATCTGTCTCCCTCCTTCAGGTGATCTGATGTCCCCCAGGTACCTGCTCCCTGGGGCCCAGGGATGGCACCTGTCTGCTGGGCCTAGGGGGTGAGCAGTCAGATATTCCTGTCCCCTGACATGCCAGGGCCTGGCTCCTTCACCCGGCACTAATCTAATCAGGAAATAGCAGAGTCCACATTTCCCAGGAGTTATAAATAACCACAGCAATTCAGGCAACGGCATTTCTCTGGAAAAATGGGCCCTGTCCCTCTCCGCTCCCCACCCTCCCTTCTCTGTATTTAAATGACATCCTGAAATAGACTTGGTTTCTGGAGGCTGTTGGCCTCCTGGGAGACAAAGCATCGTTGTCAGGGTGCCGAGAGCCTAGGCAGGCCTCTCTCTGTGGGCACTAGGAAAATGGCAGGGATAGGGTAGGGACTCGCAGCAAAACAAGAAGGTGGCACCTTACCCAGGCCTGGCCTCTGACGGCCGGAGCGTGTGAAACGGCGGCACGTGGTACCTGGCAGGCTGTGGGGGGTGGGATGCCAGCGGGCAGGAAGGCAGAGAGCAGCTGCCAAGTCCTGTGGCCTGGGACTATCCAGGAAGGCTCTCTGGAAGAGGCGGGGCTAGAATGAGGCCTTGGCATCAGGCGGTGCTTTCCCTGTCTCTGATACTTCCAGGAAAATGTGGGGTCGCACCAGGCAGCTGGAACAGATGCTACAGGGAGGCAGGGAATGGAAGGAAGGATTGCACTGGAGGAGGCCTGCTGGTACCCAGGTCTGCTCACCCTGGGGTGAGACCACAGGCCAGGAGGCCTGATGTCTTTCTGAGTAAACTGCGGCAGCAGCAGCTGCCGTTGTTGCTGCAAGGTGGGAGCACAGGTTAGAGACTTTGGTTACCTGGCAGCTTCAGCAGAAAGAGTGAGCCAGGGAGACTTGATTTGGACTCCAGCTCTCACTGCCTGGATGGATGGCACTGGGCAAGTTCCTCGTTCTCTTCGAGTCTCAGCATCCGCATCTGTGAAACGGGAGCAGCCATGAAGGCTTAAACCTCACAGGCTTGTGATGATTAACTGAGATGCTTTGTGTAAAGGGTTTGTGAGACTTACAGGAAGTGCTCAAAATATGCCCGTTGTGGTTACTATTTCCCATAACAACCCTGTGAGGTAGGAACAATACCCCCATGAGGAAACCGAGGTTCAAGGAGGTTGCGTGACTTGCCCAAATTCACACAGTTGAGTGGGAGACCCAGATCAGCACTTCCCCCACTCGGGCTGTGTCCAGACGCAAACTCCAGCACTCACACCATTGGCTCAGCCTGTAGCAGCCGCCAGGAGGTGCCAGGTCATGGGAAGCTGGGGCAGAGGACTCTGACCAGGTGCCGTGGAATCGGCCTGAGGCTTGTGCTGACGCCTGGAGAGATGTGCCTTGGAAAGGGGTAGTATCGAAACATCACATTGTCCCCGATAAATACCTACAATTACAATGTGTCAATTAAAAATTAAGGGCTGGGCACAGTGGCGCAAGCCCATAATCCTAGCTACCCAGGAGGCTGAGGCAGGGGGGAGAGTCACTTGAGCCCAGGAGTTCAAGATCAGCCTGGGCAACATAGCGAGACCCTGTCTCTATAAAATAAAAATATATAAATAAATAAAAAAATTTTTTTTGAAGGGAGCATGATAACTCCAGAATGTTTCTCCCAAGGTTAGCATCTGCCTTGGTCAGTTGACAAAAAGCATTTGAGATCCTTCTGTCCTGTGTGGCCACTGCTGAGGCACAGAGCTGGGGACAGACCCCGGCCCTGTGTCCGAGAGCCAGCAGCCTAGATGAGATAAAGGAGCTACAAGGGGCAGGGAGGGTTTGGAACATAAAGAAGTTTAGAAGGGAGGGAGATTTCAGGAAAGTGAGGCCAAAGCTGGCACTTCCTTGGGGACCCAACAGGGACAGGGACCTGTGCAGCAGCTGGGTTGGCGATGGCCTCCCGCGTGCCTTGCATTTGAGGACGTGCTGGAGCAGTGGTTCTCCCCAGGGGTGTGTGCTTCTCTCCACGATACTTTCCCTGCCTTCCCTTAGTTCCATCCCTCCTCTTGGCAGGGAACTGACTGCTGAAGACTAGGCCTGGGCCACAGCCAGCCCAGATACAGGGCCCAGGGTGAGCCAAGTGCAGACCCCAGACCCGGTCAGAGGCTTGAGTGCCCACTTGTCCCCAGCCAGTGACAGAAGGTGCTGGAAGGACTTACCTTGAGCTGCAGGAAGCCGCAGGGCCTGGCCCACCCTGGGCTGACCCAGATCTGGTTTTCCTTCTGTGGTGGTGGTGGCCTGTTATAGCAGCAGTGTTCATACTTGTGGCACACACACCCCTGGGGTGCACAGACTTTCCAAGGGCTGCGTGGGCTGGGAGAGCTTTAAGGGACTCAGTTTGCAGATCCTGAGCTACCATAGGTGCTCTTGCCAAAAATCCCCTGCCCAAAAACCAACATCTCGCTGCCGGCCCCACTCCTCCTCTGCAGATGAAAGGCCCGAGGCTGGCCGTGGGGGCGCCCAGACCTCCTGGGTGGCGAACAGAGGGGCTTTTAGAAATGTCCCTGGAGGTGTTGAGAAAGTAAAAATCTCTAATGGCCGGTTACAAAGCCTTTCAGAAGTCAAGTGGTATCTAATTCTTTGCCTCCCACAAAACTGATGGAGGACTTAATTGTCAGCTGAGAGATCATTTAAAATAATTTCCATACTAAGTACGTTGTATGCGATTTAAGGCAAATAAGTTGGAAAGAAGTTAAAGAATCACATAACATCGCTATAATAAAACTCTTTTCACCTTCATCTACTTATTTTTGTGAACAGAATGTTTCATTGTCCACATCTTTTAAAACAAAACCAAAAAAAAAAAAAAAACAACCCCAAACCAGAAACAGAATTGGCGCTGGATATATGTGGTCATAAAGAGCTATAATGGACACTGGAAACTAAAAAAGGGAGAGCGTGGGAGGGGGCGAGGGATAAAAATTACCTGTTGGGTAATATACACTGTTCTCCTGGCGGGTACGCTGAAAGCCCTGACTTCAGCCTGATACAGCTCATCCACGTAACAAAAAACACATTGTACCCCCTAAATGAGAAGGTTTTTTTGAAATTAAAAAAAATTGGTGCTGAACTCCATTTCACTCTATATGAAAATAATGTTCATATAGATACATGAACTGAAACAAAAACTATTCTGCCATCTTGTTAGGAGATACAAGTCCACCGAAATGTTACTTCGCTGCTCAGCGTGTATTCGCCTTTGTGGGCTCAGTTTTCGACTGTGTGCTGCATATCGTGGCAATAACTAATCCTGGCTATCTTTTGAATATTCAGAGCCCCGTGGTCCCAGGATATTTTTCTTTTCCATTTATACAGATGTTTTTGTGGAAGCAAAATATAATAGGGTGATGAAGAAAAGACTCGAAAATATAAAAATAAAAACTGGGACAATTTTTTTTTAGGAAAAATGAGATAGAAAGGAGAAAACAAACAATGCAGGGTCCCTGCAAAGGAATAGAGAGCTTGTTCGTGTATTTTTTAAATGGATGATTGCAGGTATTATATCTCTATGGTATTTAGATTCCACTGGATACACTCGAAAGAATGATGTAACAGTTTTATTTTAAAATGGCAATATTTATGTTATCCTGGAAATTATATTCTTTGCAACTATTTAAACTTGCCATGGAAATGTTCAGATGTTGACTTAAAAATGTGTTGGGGAGTGTGTAGGTTTTCGGAGTTAGTCTGTGGGTGCACAGGCAAAACAGTTTGAAGACCTCTGAGTTACAGAAACACTCTGGAACATTCCCAGGAGAGGGACGCCTCTGACCCTCCCCTGGTATCCGCACCTCCCTGGGTCCAGCCCACGTCAGAGACTTCCCCTGTAGGGTATTGGCTTATTTGGGAGCCAGCTGCTTCACCCAAGTTATCCTCTCCTGATGACTCAGGAGTAGAGTTTGTGAATCTCCATTTCTGCATCTGTGAAATGGGGTAATAATCCCCATCTTACAGGGTGGTGGGCAGAAGTACCTAACAGTACAATCTACCTCCTTCACAGGGGGGTCCTTCAGTAGCCCAGCGAGGGGGGCGGGAGGCCCAGAAAGGGCCACCCAGAAAGGTTGACTTCCAGATCAGCCTCAGGGCCCTCCCCTCTCCCCTTGGATCTGCCTTCCTGTGTAGCTGGTTTGTAAGCAGGTGCTGAGCAGCAGGGAGAGCTCCAGCTTGGTCTCTGAGCTGTTACCTCTCTCTCACTCACATTCTCTCTCTCCCTTTCTCTGCAGCTGGACCCACAAACTGTAGAAACCAAGAACTGGCACACAGACGTGATTGAGATGAACGGGGTGAGCCAGGAGAGGTGGAGGTGTCTGTGCGGTGGGTGGGCAGCTGCCCTCTGGCCGCTCCCTCGGGGCACTGTGCTGCCCCTGCCTCCCACAGCCCGTAGCCCGGTCCCTCTCTCCCTGCTCTGCCCTGCCCTTCCCAATACCATCTCGCAGGTGTTTAGGGAGCCCTGGGTGCTAGCCCTTGTTTACAGGGGAGGGGGACCCCTGTGTTTTGGGAGGCATCCCTCAGGCACTCATGCCCTGGGGGACTTGTGCCTGCCTCTCCTCCACTAGATCAAAGTGGAATTCTCCATGAAATTCACCAGCCGAGACATGAGCCTGAAGAGGACCCCGTCCAAAAAGCAGACCGGTGTCTTTGGTGTGAAGATCAGCGTGGTGACTAAGTAGGTGCTGCCTCCATTGTCCAAGAGCTGACATCAGCACCCCGGGTCCCTGCTGCCCTCCCCCGAGCCCTTCCTGCCTGTGCCCGTGCCAAGCACCTAATCAGTCACCCCCAGTTCAGCAGTCACAGGCGGCCAGGTTGGAGGCCACAGTGGCCCACAGAAGCGTGTGCTCTGGCTCCCACAATGTTTTAGAAATAAATGAGCTAGCATTTAAACACTGGGAGGTTTCATGTGCAAATCCCAGCTTGTCTGCTTCTCGTAATAAATGGGAAGATTTGTCAGCCGTGGGTACGCATTTTGGCTCAGCAGCAGCAGGCTGGAATCCAGGAAGTAGCTGTCCCCTGGGAAAGGACATGTGTCCTCCAGTTCACTGTGCCCTCTGACCCTGTGTCTCAGGACCTGACCCACCTCCCGCGTTACCTGCTGGGTCCCCCATAAACATCTGAATCTGAGGGAACATTCTTTCCCCAGAGTCTTTGGGCTTATCTTCCAAAATGTTCTATAGCGTCCTTGATGTCCCTCGGCAGGTGGCTTTGGGTGGGGTCGGGGTGGCATGACCTCTTTCTCAGCCCTCTCCTTGCTCCCCCTACCCCTGATCCCAGAGGCGAGAGCTCTCCAAGGCCCAGGCATGCGGGGTGGGGGCGCTACAGGCTCGCTGCCATCAGGAGCCTCCTCCACCCTCCCCTCACATCCCTCCCCCAGGCGGGAGCGCTCCAAGGTGCCCTACATCGTGCGGCAGTGCGTGGAAGAGGTGGAGAAGAGGGGCATCGAGGAGGTCGGCATCTACCGGATATCAGGGGTGGCCACGGACATCCAGGCGCTGAAGGCCGTCTTCGATGCCAGTGAGTCTGGGAGGCCCAGCCTGGGAGTGGGGGCGAGCTGGCTCACAGGGCTGGTAGGAGAGCACCGGGGAACCAGGAGCGCTTGTCCACGGAGAGGCCCGCACTAGCCCGTGGCGGGGGAGCCTTGGTCTGCGACCCACGCACGGTCCAGCATGACTTGGGGCAGACCGTTTATGAGCCCCTGTGGCAAGTGCTTTTTTTTGCATTTTCTCATGTAATCTCCCTCCCCTCTAATCTCTCATCCGTTGCTACAGATAAGGAAACTGAAGCAGCTCAGAGAGGCCAAGTCACTTGCCCAGGATTACTCAGCTTGCAGGTTTTGATCCTGGACTTAAACTCAGACGTGACTGCAGAGTCTGTGTTCCTGGCTTTTTGCTGGTGCCTAGTGGGCTGCAGGGAAATGAAAGGGCTTTGAGCCTGGGCTTGCTGGCTCGGGCTCCCGGCTGCTGACTCCAGGGCCCCAAGTGCGCTTTGGGGTAGCTCTGCCACTGTGTACCGTCCACGGTGGGGAGGCCTGACCTGTCTGGTTTCCTCTTCCCTCCTCCTGCTGATGCAGATCACAGCGGCAGCAGCAGCAGACTCGACAGTCAGGAGACCTGAGCTGGCCAGGCAGTGATGGTTCTGTGTGGGACTGAGTGGGGGGCCTGGGGCACAGGACAGGACAGGGCCTGGGAACGTACTGACACTTGGCTCATCTGTGCAACCTGGAAGCTGAGGCTTTGTGAGGATATGATTTTGGGTGTGAAAAATGGGCAGTACGTTCCAGAGAGGGGCTTAGCAATGGGGAGACTCCAACTAGAAGGAGGGTGTGGTTTGGACATGGCTCCAGAGCTCTGGGCGATGCTCCCTCCCACTCCCCAGGAGCACAGTAGACCAGACCTAGCCTGTCTCTCCCTGCTGCGCCCACCCCCAACCGACAGAGCTGAGTCACAGACACCTGTGGGCACTACCTACATCCTTCCTTTCTGGGGGAGACCAGCAGCAGAGATGGAGTGGGTGGGGGCTGTCTCAGGATGGGTAAGGGATGGGGCAGGGCCGCCTGACCTTGCCCCCCCACCCCTGCAGACAACAAGGACATCCTGCTGATGCTGAGTGACATGGACATCAACGCCATCGCCGGCACCCTTAAGCTCTACTTCCGAGAACTGCCCGAGCCCCTCCTCACAGACCGGCTTTACCCAGCCTTCATGGAGGGCATCGGTGAGGCTCCCGGGGACCTGAGGGCTGGGCGGGGCTGAGCCAGGGCTCCCTGCCCACTGAAAAGAGAAGCTATCTGGGTTCCTTTGCTCATGGATCTTCCCAGGGTCTTGGGGCCATGTGGCTGAGGGGCCCAGAGGGCGACAGGTGGCTGGCTGGGACCTGGTACAGAGGCCAGGCCTCTTGCCTGCCTCTCTCCCCTCGTGTCCCCATGGGCAACCCTCTGTGGTTCCTACTTGGACACTGGCCTCCCTGCTTGGAAACTCAGGCATCCAGGGAATCCTGCCCTGAGGTGAGCGGGCAGAAGCCAGCATTCCTGAGCCAAGGAGGAGGCTGATTCGAGCCAGAGGGCACTTGAGATGGCTCATGCTGAGCCTTCCAGAAGGAGCACTCACTCATCTGTCCCCTGTGCTGAGCCCTGTCAGCAGGCCTTCTGCCTCCACCTACCTGGGCCAAATCTAGGCCCACGTGCATCCCTCCCGCCTTTTATTCTCCAGGGGCAGCCCCTGTGGGGAGTGAGGAGCCCCACGAAAGGCTGCTCACTCCCATGCGTCAGCATCAGGTGGTGGAAAGAAAACATTCCCACCACTGGCAGCATCTGTCAACCATTGGCTTAAACTTCGCCACACAGACTGGGCATGGAGAACGGCGGCAGCGGCTAAGGCCCGTGCAGTCGGGGCAGGAGGGATCTGCTCCCCTCCCGCCTGTCTTCTGCCTGAGTTACCAGTCGTGCTGGGGCCTCCTGGAGGAGCCAGCTGCCCATAGCCCACCCAGACGCCAGGCCCTTCGCTGCAGGGTCTGCTTCCCTGTACACCAGGCAGCTTCTTGACCATGGGGGCTCTGGCTAGGAGCCCCGGGAACCGAACAGTGCTTGAACCCTTCTCTCCCCCCACAGCCCTGTCGGACCCTGCTGCCAAGGAAAACTGCATGATGCACCTGCTCCGCTCCCTGCCCGACCCCAACCTCATCACCTTCCTCTTCCTGCTGGAACACTTGAAAAGGTAACAGGGAGGGGTCCCGCCAAGGGGAGTGCGGGGAAGCCGAGCAGGCCCCAGCTGTGGAGCACGTGGCCTCAGCCCCACCTCGTGGGTGCTGGCCTCTGTCGGGCTGTCCGCAGCAGGGCGAGAGTTTGCTTTCCAGCTTCTTACACTGACATTCTTCTGTTTTGAGAATATCTGGGTCCTAATAGCAACCTCAAATATTAGCATAGAATGGTGGGGCTAGAGCCAAGATCTGTAGGTAGATTTTATAACCAGTGGGTCCCAACCTATCATTGGTTCATTCAGTCAATTTAGCCTTTTTAAAATGAAATAGAATAGACAGTATCAGGGCACACAGCAAGCAGTGAACCTAAGTACTGTTGTTTTGTTCAGTTACATATAGACACGTGTACTGTGTTACAATGTAAAATGTGTTTGTTATTGTGAGTCACAGTCAAAAAGTTTGAAACCCACAGTCTTGGCCCACATCTCACTTAACAGATAGGGAAACTGAGTCCCCAAGTCCAGCGGGGACTTGCTTGGGTTAGTAGCAGATCTTTCCTTAGGACCCACATCTTCTAAATCCTAAACTAAGACCCTTCTCACCTTCCCCTCCACTCCTTCCATAGTCACCTCAAACCAAGAACTGCGAAAGCTGATGCCTGCGGCAAAGTTCAGAAGAGAAACTAGCCCTGAAGGTGTCCTCATGACTCACTTTTGAGCCCAGGACTAATCCCAGGTGTGAGTGGGGAGAAGTCACTGGGCATCCCTTAAGTCCACTTGCCACTCAGGACCAGGGACCCCCCTAGGAGGGGGCTGCTCTGCAGACCAGTTCCTCCCTGACTCAAACGCCCTCCGGCCCGGGCCCTGCGCCCTGCTGCAGCTCAGCCAGGCCAGGCTCGGCGGGGCCGATGGGGACCTGGATGCGCCTGGGGCTGGTGTCTTGTTTTTCCCATTATGAGACATTTTTCCTCTGGTTTGGCCAGGACCAAAGCCCTAACCAATTCCCAGATAGTTTGGCAAGCACTGTGGGGAGGACACACAGAGGAGTAGGAAGGGAAAATTCATTAGGTTTTCCACCCTGGGAACCGGGCACAGTCTTCCCACATCTGGCCCCTGGTCCGTCTGCGTGTGCGGGCACGTGTGTGTGTGTGTGTGAGAGAGAGAGACAGAGATACAAGGGCGCTGGCCTCGCCACACAGCTGCCTGTTGGTATTGCAACGTGTCTGTCCTTTTCCAAAGCAAGCGCGCCCGTGGCTCCTGCCTAGAGGGTGGGGTGATGGCATTGTAGCTGGTAGTGGGGTGAGGCACTGCCCAGGGCTAGTGGGTCTCAGGCCCAGAAATATTCCTAGGACTGAGGGAGACCCAGAGCCTCTGATGTGTTTGGCGGTACTAGGCCTTCCTGGACACCAGCCACAGATGGCAGCTCCTGCTGTTACTCAGGGGAAGTGTCTTCAGAGCATCTGGCCTATTATGCAAGAAAAGCAGGGAAAGATCCAAAGGGAGGCAACTCTGGGGTCCCTTGAGGCAGACCCTTCTGGAAAGGCAAGGAAAGACAGCCCCTGGGCTCATCTGCGATTAGGGATGCTCCTGCCATAGCACAGCAGGCAGAGCTTAGGTCTAGTAGCAACTGCTGCAGGGCCCCGAGCCCCTCCCTTCCTTTCTCCCCTGCCCCATCCACTGTGACTCTTCCTCCAGGTTACAAAGCACAGCTTGACCTCTTGATCCTAGGTAAACAGCAGAGGGGTTAAGAGCAGGGGCTCTAGGGTGCACTGTCTGGGTTCAAATCCCAGCCCTACCACATGCTAGTGACCTCGAGCGAGTCACTTAACCTCTCTGTACTTTGGTTTGGTTTCTTCATCTCCACAGTGGGGATGATGATAATAGTACCTACCTCAAAGCACTGTGATGAGTATGAGTTATGATAGGGACAGTTCTTAAAACAGTAATATCCTTCTCTGTAAGGCAAGGGGGTGGGAGTTGATGTCTGTGGGTCCTTCTGGCTCTAGCAGGTTACCATCCAGGGCGGACCGGAAGCTGGGAATCTGCTTTAGCAGTACACTGGGACACAGCTGGGGCCTTGGTCCCTTGGCTTAGTCCCCTTCCCACCAGGCAGATGCTACCCTTAGGAGAGGGAGGCTAGGTGAGCACCTTCCAGAGGCCTTCCGGGAGTGGCTTAGCCAAGGGTCCTGAGCTCCAAGTGGCTGCTGACGAATGACTTCCTTCTCCCCCTCCTCTCCCTTTCAGGGTTGCTGAGAAGGAGCCCATCAACAAAATGTCACTTCACAACCTGGCTACTGTGTTTGGCCCCACGTTACTGAGACCCTCAGAAGTGGAAAGCAAAGCACACCTCACGTCAGCTGCAGACATCTGGTCCCATGATGTCATGGCACAGGTATCACCAGTGCTGCCCAGACCTACAGTGGAGGGGTGACATAAGTCCCCTTACGGGTAGAGAACAGCTCAAAGTCCCCGCTCTTCTCCCTTCATGGGAAGCTGGGTTGATGGTCTCTAGGCTGTCACCAGAGAGGCAGAGCTATGAACAGTCCTGCCCCTCCCAGGCCAAAACAAAATGTATGAGCCTAGACAGGGGTGCAGAGAATGTCCCAGGTGCTGGCTACATTCCAGGAGTACCTTGGTCTCAGAGAACAAGCTCAGCAGTACAGGAATATTCTAGGGGTCTGCCCTCATGCATGGAAGCTCTGAGGTTGCTTCCAGGGTCCGGCCTCCCTAGGAAACCTGCGAGACCCAGGGCAGGGGGCCTGTCAGAGGCAGAGCTGCTAAAGCCAAAGCTAACCTCAAGATGAAGTTGGAAGCTTATGACTTAGGAAGTGGCCCCAAGCTCCCGTACTGTCTGCCCTGCAGCGCCCTCTAGTGCTGCAAAAGGGCAAACACAGCTGGGCTGCTGAGGAAGGGGCGATGGCCAGAACTGGCCTGGAGAGTAGGAGGGGCAGTGGAGACTTGCCCCAGCCCAGGGACCATTTCTTCTCAGCAGAGTAGATGAGGAAGGCCAGGAGGACAAGGACCTCAGCCTCAGTCTCCCTGTTTCCCCACAGGTCCAGGTCCTTCTCTACTACCTGCAGCACCCCCCCATCTCCTTTGCAGAACTGAAGCGGAACACACTGTACTTCTCTACCGACGTGTAGCCCAAGGCGGGGGCAGCTGCGGGGAGGTGGCCAGAGCCAGCCTCTCCGGCCAGGGGCCTGCCACAGACTTGAAAGACTGCAATAGCAAACTCCCAAACCCAGCACTCCAGACTCCGAGGGAAGCGGACTTCCAAGAACTGGAATGTGTGCGTCTTTTGTGCCACCTGTACAAAGCCAGCTGACCAGCCCCAGCCTCACCGCCACGCCCTGGGCTCCTGACCTCCATACCTCTCGTTTTGTCTGATGCTCCGTGTTGTTCGGGAATTGTTTTATGTATATTTGTCATGCAGAAAAGGTAGTGACCGACTCGGTGTGGGCACGCAGACAGCCTGCTTTGTTCTTTCATTTCCTCCAACACTTTCTTTCCTCCCGAGTCCAGTCCAAGGGCTTTTATTTTACGCTGTATAACCGCTGCCAGCTTCTCCTCTCTTGGCCCTGCTCCCAGATTGCCGTCTCCTGGCAGCCTTCCTCGGTGCCCTCCACCCTCTCCTCCTTCCCAGCCTGCCCGCGTGCATGTGCAGCTTCGGTTTTTGCTCCATCACCTTGAAAGCTCTGAAGAGGCCCTGGGTGGTGGCGGCCGTGGTAGCCCGTCTGCTGCTGCCGCCTGCTGCCCCGGCCCTCTCCTTGCCCCCACCTGTGGAAGCACATTTGCTTTGCCTTGCTGCCTGTGCAAATGTTGGACAAGGAGACAGACTCACACTAATCCTCAGCTTAGCACAAAGCTGGAGAGCTCATTTCTGGAATTTTCCACAAGAGAATCTCCATTTCTGGGGTTTATCTGCTGTCTCCTGCCTACCAGTGAGGCACCTTTGACTGTTTCTTCTACTGCTTTTCAGTTCCTTTTCCCCTGGTGTTCTATTTCCTTTGAGTGTGAAGACTCACAAGTGACCTGCTAGCAAGACAGCCAGAGGCAGGAGAGAACCTAGGGGAGGTGGGGTGCAGTCAGGCTGCTGAGGAGCGAGACAGGGCGAGCAGTCAGAGGAACGGCGGCGGCACTGGGTGTCCTGAGCTGTGCGGGCACACTCTTAGAAGCAAGTTGTCGTGGCTTTTCTCGTGGAGCCAGGCTTCCTGGAGGGCAGCTAATATGGCTAAAGTGGGTGTCCAGAAACAGGCAGGCTCTACCCAGGAGGCCACCTGGCACCTCAGTACCTCGTGGTGCTCTTGCCTTAGACTTTACACACATTCTCTACAACCAAGCACTGCCATGGGGCAGCCGCACTGCCACGTGTACTCCAGGACCTGGGAAAGAAAGGCACAGTCCAGTAGCTAGCTGTCATGGTGCTGCCCCCGCCCCACCCCTGGCTTCTGGATGTAGGTTTTGAGTGAATTCTGGGAAACTCAAGGAGTTGGGGGAGGACAAGGAATCACAGGCACCTGCATCTCTTGGGACCAGGTTTTGCAAGGGGCCCGCCTTGTTGACGCTGTACTCCTGAGTAGGGGATCAGCAGGTTCCAGTCCCAACTTCCAGAACCACTGCTCAGTACTGGAAAGGAGTGAGTATTCCCAAAGTGCAATTTCCCTCTGAGCAGCAGCTGTTAGCTGTGGCAATCAGCCTAGGAGGGCAGACAGTCCAGTGACAAAGGCTTGCGTTACAGCACAGCTCCTGGCCTCTTCCATGTGGCAGAGAGTAGATTCTAGGCCGTCAGGATTGGGGAGAACAGCTCTCATTGCTGTACTCAGGGCTAAGTCTTAAAGAAGGGCTGCTGGCCCTAAAGCTGTAGTGCTTGCTCAGTGAGAAGCAGGGTCCTTTCTGATCCTGTGTGTACCTTTTGCCTTCTGCAGAACAGTGTATATTCTGTGCACGTTGGAATACTGACCACCCAGCTGCCAGTTTGCAGGTTAGCAAGGAGCCCTGCTCCCTGGGATAGGAGGTGAAGGGGAAAGAATGCCGCTTGGATCTAAATCCAGCATCTGACCACTCCTGAGATCCACTTGGCCCTCAGGTGTTGGTGTGTGGCATGGAAGGCTCTTGTTTGCTTCCAAAGTGATTGACAGTAATGAATTAGAGGCCCAGCAGAGCTAGTTACAGCCCAGAGTGGGTGCCTCCCACCTTCTAAACAAGGAGTGTTTGCTTCTTAGCATCAGGGAGCCCTGCAGCCCACAAGCTTGCTTAGGCAACAGGAGAACAGGAGCAAGGCGGGAAGGGCCAAGAAATGCAAAAGGCTCGTATAAGTTCTACCCCAGAGTGGGGAGGGTCGGGTGCCAGAGCTGGACTAAGCTGTACCATGGAAATAACGGGGGGTTCTCCTGAGAGACAGGGACTGTGCAGCCCAGAACTCCCAGTTTGCCCAGCAGGGTGGGCTGTGCCAACAGGAGCCCAGGACAGGCATACCAGAATCCCAGGTATGCCTGTCCTTGCTGGGCAATAGCTGATGGCTGCTGGTTTTTTGCTGATACAGGTAGGATGGGACCCTTCATTAATATTTGACTTTAATAAGTTGGTAAGGATATATTTTTTTTGTCTATGTTCTGTTTCAATTTATGTAGATTATTATAAATTGATGTAAACCATGTGAGAGGAAAATGTTAATAAAAAAAAATGCAAAGCCCCAACATTTGCACAAAACTCATCCCTGTGGTGTGGATGTTTGTGTTCTCAGTAGTCCAGGGAAGACCACCAATCTAAATATTTAACTCTTCCAGCTGCATCCAGATGGGAGTTTCCAGGAATCTATTTACCTAGTTCACTCCCTTGAGCCCCCCCTTTGGCCCCTGGGGACGGGGGCAGAGTGTGGAGGAGGTGAGCCCAAGCCCTGTCCTTGCTTTTCACGGAGGCCTCCTTCCAGGTCAAGCGCCAGCCAGGCAGCTTCTGGCCTTGCCTTCTGCATTTGCTGCTACAGTTCCTTCCACCAAGTACAGAGGTCTCGCCAGGGACCTGGCCATCAATATGCTACAGAGAGATGGCAGGAAGTTGTCCACTGATGAAGCAGCCACTTATTCTATGTAAACTGTTCTCTGCATTTTCCTGGAAGTGGCACATCTTTGGGGCAGTCTTTGGTCTAATCTGCCTGATGGAGAAGCTGGATCCCCTACAGGACCCACCCTCCCTTTGGGAGAGCCAGTGGGGTTAATGGAGCCTCCCTCTAGCCTAAGCCATTGGACACTGAGTTTACTCTGGAGATCAGGAACAGATGTCTCTGAACATTGCTGTTTGGCTTATGAGCTCATGCTGGCTCCCTAGCCATCTAAAACAGGAAACTATTCATCTCCTCTCTTGATTGAATAGTCAATGTGGACAATGCTTGGCTTACTGAACTGATGGCTACTGACAGCCTCTGGGCTCCTTTTTTCCAAGGCAGTTGTGAAGGCAGCATTTCTTGAGTTTGGTCTCATGTGCCAGACCAGCTGGTAGATGATCCCAGGCATCCGAGTACTTTGACAGTACCAGGTAGGAGTGTCTGACCACCCTTGCTTCAGAGTGCTTATACGTGGGATGCATTTAGGTAGAGGAAACATTCCTAAATTTGTTCTTAGAGCTCTGGGGAATGCTCCAATTGGCCTAGCATTGATAAAGCCTTGTGGCTGTGCAACTGGGAGGGGCATTATATAGAATTCACCATAGAAGGACAAGAGCCCTGTGCACTGCCTCACAGTCATCCCAAGGAAACAGCAGACACAGCCAGAGGAAGGTGTTACCAGCTGGGTTTGACACCATCACTCACACACAAATAAACACTTGGGATGCCAGGCTGTTTAAACTGAGTCTTTGAATTCTGGTTAAGAGTGGGTAGGCCAGAAGACAGAGCAGATGAGGAAGAAAGCAAAATAAGAAAAGGCAGAGGAATTACTGTGCAGTAGATAAAAGGAGACCCATTGCCACTGGCTGAAGGTGGCTAGAATTACATGGCCCCCACGAAGCCTACCTGCCAGCCCTCCACCCTAGAGCAAAAGCCTGCATTAATCAACTTTATCTCTCCACCAAAGCACCAGAGCAAAGCAGCGCCAGTGGTGGAGCCCAGCTGTAAACAGTTATTTTTTTTTAACCTATAGCACAATTAGGCCGAGGTGCTATTGTCAGAAAAAGACCACGAGGTCAAGTCAAAAAACATTAACATGTTAAAATAAACACAGGAGAACAAGGGCAGTGGTGAACAGCCCCTCAACAGCTGATCTCAATACCACCAGTAGCTGCTATGATTGAGTCATCAAGATGACCACAGGAGAACTCTTCACATGTGTCCTTGAGCTGGGCCTGGTTCAGTGGCCAGAGCATGAAAGTAATGTGTGGTTCAGCAAACTGCAGGCATGCCTATCAGCCAGCCCGTAGGAGGGCTTCTTAGTAGAGGCCAACAGGGCCTATGTGTGGAATTTCAATGCATCCCAGGAAGGGGCTACGCTAGGTTTCCTGGGGGAGAGGCCCTGGCTGACCTAACAATCTTGGTGAGGATAACACATTCCTCTACAAACCCTGAGAATCCGACATTCCCTGACTTCTCAGGAGCTTTCTCTGTCCCTCTGGATGTCCAATCTTTGAGCCACCTGGCACTATTTTTGGAATTGTGGAATTTAAAAATAAAAATAAACCAACATTTTAAACTGTTATATAAATATATATTTTTTTCAACAAAGATGGCAGAATGCTAAACAAATAACATAATTGGTCGGATGGCATAAATTCACCTTACCCTGCCCTGGTATGCGAGATGAATGGCTGCATGAAGTTCCAAGGCACAATAGCTTCCTGCGTATATGCAAAGACGCAGTCACCTTTGGCCCACAGCACCAAACAACCCAGAGGGCCAGTTGTGGTCAGGACTGAACCTTTGTGCAGCTTAATTCCTACAAGTCAACACATTGTCTCCTGATCTGCTCTAAGGAGAGACTCTGACTTGGCACATCTCCTGTCAAGCCTGGCTGGAGTCCAGGAGAGGACAGTGTGGCTGCTCTGAAGGCTGGAGGCAGAGAGCAGCCAGGCTGCTTCCTCACAACACCAACTATGTGAGGGAGAACAAATGTCTTCAGTCCCTGAAGCAAGGGCCCTGGAGCGGTGCAGAAATCATCCTCCAAAGAACAGCTCTGATCCAGGGCTGGCGTCATCCTTTGCCACAGGCAATTGCTCTCACCGTAGGTAATAATCAATTGCAGCAGAGAAAGCAGCAAAACCTCCACAACCAATGGCCCCAGCCTTTAAGCCAGCTGTAAAGCAAACAGAAATAATATTACCTGTAGTGACAGGGTTGGGTCAGGCTGCATTCACCAAAGGTTTGCACATCCACAAATGTTAAAAAAAAAAAAACAAAACAGCAGTTCTAAATCACTCAGCCTATCACAGCTCTCTCTAAGACTTCAAGGAAGCAAAGCATATGATTTAATCCAGTGTGTTTTATCTAACTATACATTGTTTAGCTTTTCTCATTCAAGGAATTAAAATTTCCAGTCTTATAGAAATAGCCCCTCACAGGCAGGAAACTGGTTAAGAGAACCAGCCCTTGGAATCAAATAAAAGCATATGGCCTTTTACCCTGATTTGTTTATGGAATAAATTCCTGGGAAGGTGATCAAAGCAGTCCTGGAGAGAGCTGAGTTTCTCAAGGAGGCCCTGACAAAGCTAAGCAAAGGGAAGACCAAAAGAGAAGTTACTCTACAAATTGTAAGTGGCTTTTGACAAGCAAAAGCAGGTCTGCATGACAGCAAATCATCCTAACTCTCAGAAGATGAGAAAACAGCTTTCTGCTCTGCGTAAGTCAGGGCATGACAGATGGAGAGTGGCCTAGCAACAACACTGCTGCTTCTAGGAAAGTCAGGTCATTGAGATCCCACCCCACAAACTTGTGATGGATACACCAACAGGGAGAAGGTGCAGGGAACTAATCTGTTTGTTGTTTACTGCTGATAATCTAATACTTTCAGAATATCTGTACTTGGCTTTCAATAGATAGACATCCAAGAATCCTCCACTGCAGGCCGGGCGCAGTGGCTCACGCCTGTAATCCTAGCTCTCTGGGAGGCCGAGGCGGGCGGATTGTTTGAGCTCAGGAGTTCGAGACCAGCCTGAGCAAGAGCAAGACCCCGTCTCTACTAAAATTAGAAAGAAATTAATTGGATAACTAAAAATATATAGAAAAAATTAGCCAGGCATGGTGGCGCATGCCTGTAGTCCCAGCTACTTGGAAGGCTGAGGCAGAAGGATTGCTTGAGCCCAGGAGTTTGAGGTTGCTGTGAGCTAGGCTGACGCCATAGCACTCTAGCCCGGGCAACACAGTGAGACTCTGTCTCAAAAAAAAAAAAAAAAAAAGAATCCTCCACTGCAGAAAGATATTACCATTATAATTTATATGCAAAACTGAAACTGACAATTGTCTAGAATTATTAAGAAAAATGCCTAAATACTTGAAATGCCTGGAGCAAAAAGTCAGCATAGTCTGCTATGTGGCTACCCAGGGCTAAACGGACCTAGCCATGCTTCTGTACTACCCTGAATACCAACATACTCCAGGGATTACTCACTGTGAGAGTTTTCCCACATATTCAATATGGGGCAGCACTTTTTTCTAAGATAAATCTAAATCAGTGGTTCTTATGTGGGGGTGATTTTCCCCTCAGGGATCTTTTGGCAACATTAGGAGATACTTTTAGTTATCACAACTGAAGGGGCGCTAGTAGCATCTGGTGGGTAGAGGCCAGGGATACTGCTAAACATCTTATGATATATAAGATAGGCCCAACCCCAGCAAAGATTTATCAGGTCCAAAATGTCAATAGCACCAAGGCTGAGAAAACCTGATCTAGATACTAGCGAATTTCCAAAACTGAGTTAACACAGAAACGAACATGATTTATTTGTCAGAAGGGAAGAATATAAAATGTCCCTGGAACACTCATATGTTTGGAAATGTCAACTTCAGCACGCTGTCCAAGGCCACAAAGGGAAACCATTTGATTGATGTTTACTAACCTCTGAAACCAATGGCTCCTCCAGTGATGCAGCCACTAATGACACTGTTCTTCCAATCTGATTTTCCCCGGTACTGCGGATGGAGAAGTGCAGTTTAGAGCCAAAGAAACAAGCCAAACAGATGATTAAGGAAAAATACACAGGGTTTCTAGTTAGCTAATTTAGTCCCTTCTCAAAGGAAACCTAATCTTTTCCAAAACTATAGTTCCTAAAATTCGAATGCTTTCACAGATGCTTCCTGCAGGTGGCACCAGAATGCTGAAACCAAGTCCAGCATTTAAGAAGTAACCAAAATTTCTGCTAGGGCTCTCCAATAAGTCTCATGTTTAAAATTATTAACTAACTATGCCTATGAAAAGTTAAGAAATAATGCAAGCCCATATTATAAACACACAAAAAGTTTACATCAGGGACTTTTTTTTATCAAAGTTCAAACTAGAACATATCTGATGTTTCTGATCTGCTTTCTAATATCATTAAGAGCACTTCTGTATAAAAGTCATAAGATGGCAGCAGGCAAAGATTTCTTAGAAGACAAAGACACTTACAGATTCTACTAAACATTCAGTACAAGAAAACATGGCGCCCACAATGGCAAAATTTTTGGCGTAGGACATTCCTCTCTGCCCCATGTCTTTAAGAACTTCTTTTGCAGTCGGCGTACGGTAAGGATCCTTAGGGTCAAAGCCTACGTTGGTATCAATGCCAGCAGTAAACACCCCAAATGCACCTCCCAAGACAAATCCTAGAAGCAAACATAGAAATGAAGATTTCTTTGGCATGTTTCCTGGATTACTGCATTGGGATCATGCTTGAAAGGATACTTTTGGGTGGCCACCAGTACAGAGGACACCCCTCCCTTGCCACTCAAACTCTCCATTTGCTTGGTTTCCACATTACACAATCTAGGATCTATCTTATCAACAGCATCTTTCCTGTCTCCTCTTGGATTTCTTCCTCCTTTCATTTCCCAACATTCCTGAAGAGTCCTTTTTTTTTTTTTTTTTTTTTTTAGACAAGAATCTAACTATTTTGCCCAGGCTAGAGTGCCGTGGCATCAGCCTAGCTCACAGCAACTTCAAACTCCTGGGCTCAAGCAATCCTCCTGCCTCAGCCTCCCGAGTAGCTGGGACTACAGGCATGTGCCACCATGCCCAGCTAATTTTTTCTATATATTTTTAGTTGTCCAGCTAATTTCTTTCTATTTTTTTTTAGTAGAGATGGGGGTCTCACTCTTGCTCAGGCTGGTCTTGAACTCCTGAGCTCAAGGGATCCTCCCACCTTGGCCTCCCAGAGTGCTAGGATTACAGGCGTGAGCCACCACACGCGGCCAAGTTCCATTTTTAACCCTGTGTTCTCTCTACACTTTCTCATATGTAAACAAGCCACCTTCGAGTTCAGCTATCAACTTTGCAAAGCACTCCCATGACCATGGTGACATTCATAATAGTCATTTCATAAGCACCATGTGCCAGATACTGTACTCTGGTGCTTTTTAGTCACTGCCTTATTTATTCTTCACAATAATCCTGTGAGGTAGATGCTGTTATCCTCTTCTTTCTATAGATAAAGAACCCAAGATTCAGAGAGGTTCAGTAACTTCCTGAGGGTCACGAAGCTACCAAATGGCAAATCCCATGCTGCTGTCTACATCTGACCTCCCTGAGCCTGCTGTAATTTCCATACAAATGCCCTCTCATCACCTCATGGTCAATACAAGTTCAATGAAATCATAGACACCTCCTTCCCAGACTTTTCTCCTTATTTATGGCTCCTTCTTTCCTATCACCCCAGTTCCAAACTTTATGAGCATTTCTCACTGTTTCTTTGCTTCCCTTTACAATTAGTCAGTCATGAAAGATGGCGAAATCTCGTCTTAGTTTTTCAAATATGTCCATCCCTGTCTATGTCCACAATTACCATCCTAGTCTCCAGCTTTTATCACTTCAACCCTGGAGCACTACAAAGACTCCATTCATTATTTCAACAACTACGTAAGTGATTTATTAATGGTCAGGCACAATGATAAACAAAGACCCAGTCCATGCCCACAGGAAGCTTTAGTCTAGCAAACTTCCAATATGGCTTTCCCATTCAGAGATTTTTCTTTCCTTCACCACACTCTATCTTGATTCATCAAGTTCATTACCACTTGTTCTTCTTCTTAAAAAAACCATCAATTACTGTCTAAGCAAAAAGCCCAAATCCCCCACTCCACCCCAACTTGAAATGACATTTCTCTTCTTTGTCTACCTGTATTTTCTCAATCCATCAAGCGACAGCTCCAGTCTCCCCTTTTCTGTGGCCTTCCACAACCAAAAAAGATCTTTCTTCTTTTTGCTATACTTTACTTTTTTTCATTTGCATTCTCAATGTTGCATATTCATTCCTTAAAAGTCTTTTATTCTCAACAAGATTTAAACTCATCCACAAATGTGGTCAACCCTTTTACCCTGCACACAGAAGGGACACTGTACATTCTCAAATTGTCAAAAGGTTTAAGAAAAAGAAAAAAAGGCCAGGGCCATGGCTCATGCCTATAATCCCAGCACTTTGGGAAGAAGAGGCAGGAGGATCGCCTGAGGCCAGGGGTTTGAGAACAACCTGGGCAACATAATCAGACCATGTCTCTACAAAAAAGAAAAAGAATTAGCTATGTGTGGTGGCACACACACCTGCAGTCCTACCTACACAGGGGGCTGAGGGCAGGGGATCATTTGAGGCCAGGAGTTCAAGGCTGCAGTAAGCTATGATCGTGCCACTGCACTCCAGCTTGGGCAACAGAGTGAGACTCTGTCTCTAAAAAAAAAAAAAAAGAACGGGGTGGGAGGTGGGGGAAGGCCAAAGGCCAAGTCCAGACGTCCAGACTTCGTTCCCCCTCTTGCTGGCTGCTCTCTATCCACACTGGTCTCTCTGCTTTTCAAACCTCAAGGCAGTTGCTACCTTAAGTACCTTTGAATTTGTAGTTTGCTATGTCTGCAGCACTATTCTGCGGGGTTCCTTCTCAACCTTCTTCCCTATATAATAAAAGATTAGCTTTATGAGAACAAGATTCTTGTCTTTCACCCTGTATTCCCACCACCTCGTTGAATGAATAATTACTAAAGTGAATGAATGAATGAATGAAGGAAGGAAGACAACCATTTTATAACTTCTAGGCTCCAACCTTAGTATCGATTCTCTGATCCAATTTCCATAAGCGAAAGCTGACCACAGGGACAGGAGAGGCATTGCACTGAACGAGGAGGAGGTGTAGTCAAGGTCGAGGCCCGCAGGTCCCTCGCCTCTCAGGCGCGTGTTCTTGGCAGAGAACCCCACTGCCGTCCAAGCCCTCAGCCTCCCAAGGGCCCCGCTCGCCTCGCCTCACCCGCCTCGCCTCACCTCCCACACAGGCCAGGGCAGCCTTGAAAGCGCAGCTTTCCATCGCCTTCTCGATCACCTTCTGCTCTTCACTCTTGGCAGGGCTCGGGATCCCGCCCAGGCTCCCAGGCTCCAGGAGCCGGGGCTGACGCTTGTCACCCACCAGGTATTGCAGAAGAAGGCTGTACTGCAGCGGGGCTTCTGTGGAACCCGTCGCCTCAGGCGCTGAGCCCCCAGCATTGGGGGCTGTCGCCGCCATGACAGTAGCTGCCCAAGCAACCCTGGCGTCCTTCTTCCCACAGCAGATTCCACAAGCTCCACATTGGGGCCCTGAGGGGCTGGCCACAGTACCGCAACAGCAGATTCGCCAATGTGGGTATGCTGTGGAAGCAAAGTCAGTCTGTGCACACCTGCCGAGAGAGCTATCACGTTTTCTAAAAGCGTCTTGTGAAAACTGAATTAGGTTTTTACAGCTTTTCCCATGGCGCAAACAAGATTCAGATTCGTCAGAAAGCGGCTGCAGCGCGGTGTGTGCCGGGATTTATAGTTCTAACCCAAACATCCAACTACATTTCCCAGGAAGCCTTGCGCGTGCTCTCGCGCCTCGGTCTCGTCTGGAACATTTGGAGCTCACTGGAGCGGGGAAGAGAGGCCGTGTGCTCGCGAGGCTGCAGTACTCCGAGGCGCCGGCAGGGCGCGCGCGCGCCTTACCACTACCTTTCCAGCCTGAAACTGTAAGGAGGCGGCGAGGCTGTGTCCTACCTTCCTTGCGGGTGCTGTGGAATGTAAATGATGGAGGATCCTTTCGAGATAAACGTGAAAACATGACGTAAGTGTATGCAATAAATGCTTTGTTCAACAACTAAGCCTTTGAGGAGAGAGAAGGGCCCAACAAATGAGTGAAACTCTCCAAGCGTAAGAAAAATCGGGAACAAGAGTGGGAAGTGGAGGTGGCTGTGGCCAGTACTCACTTCAGTCACTTGTCAGTGGAACTAGTGATGTAGGACTCGTATTACCATAAAAAGGCAAATATATATTAGGTTGAGCCAATTCGAGTGTTTTCCAGCTTGCAAATTCAATACCTAAAGGTAAACTGTGAGATAGTACTGTGTATGTATGGACCCAGAAAATTTTTGCAGCAGTTTTCATAATACTAAAATAGACCCCAAACTATTGCATTGGTTCAGACTAGCTATTTATTGGGGTGTTTCAGTTAAGAGAAACATAAATGAAAACAAGGTGGTGAGGGTACCCGTCAACACGGGCAGAGATGCTTCTTTGGTATCCACAGTTCTCTATGCTGCATAAAGGACATATGCTTCACCCCGCTTCTGCTCCCACAGGCTGCTGCATGAGCTATTCCTGAGGTCCCCAGTGACTTCCTATGTGTCAAATCTAATTCACACCTCATTTGCTAGACTCCTCAGCTGCATTTGACAGTGATGACTCCTCCCTCCTTTGAAGTTTCTTCACAGCTTTGGTGGCGCCCTTGTCTCCTAGTTCTTCTGCAGCCTCCCCAGTTGTTCTTCTCAGACTTCTCTGCAGGCATCTCTGCCTGCCCCTTTCCTGTTGGTCCTCTAAGGGCTTCATCCTCTAGGCAGCTCACTCTACCTGGGCAACCACATCCACCCTTGTGGCTTTTACTACTACCTCTACTGTGGCAGTGACTCTTAAATCTTTATCTCCAGCTTAGACCTTCCTCATAAGCACAAGATTCAGACATTTCCCATAGGCACCTCTAACTCAACTCACCCTGCCAACCCCCCTGTCCTTGCAGATGAACAAGGGGCCCAGCTCTCTGATTCATGCTGAGATCTTAAGAGCTAACAGTGGGTCTAGATGTTGAGAAAGGCTCCTAGGCTAGTCCCAGGTAAGGCAGCCTTGAAAAGCAAAGGATGGCCTAAACAGCTAATCCCTGGGACCAGTTAGAGGGCAATAACCAAACCCAAAAGGAAGGGGCTGCCTCAGAGTTCAGGAAGGATTCAAGGTACCAGGTAGAGAAACTCCCTGTGGCTAAAGTACATGGAGGAGGGAACCTTTTATAGAACATCTTCCTTGGCCCAGACCATGGATGGGGAGGGAACAGACACTGATCTGGTGTCTCCCTCCCCCCATCTCCTTCCATGGGTAGAATAGGTTTCATCTGATGGAAATCTTGACCTTCTTCAAATATATTCTGAAAGTGAGAAGTGGTTTCCCATGTCTGTTTCCCTGGACTGAACCTGTGCCAGACGTCTAGGGACCTTATCTAGCCATGGCATCGTTGGGAATCCAGCAGCTCTCACGTTACAGCTCAGTTCTTCACCACAGGCTGTCTGCTCTGGCAACAAGGATATGGGGTTGGAAGAGCATCTCAGTGGATCAGAGAGAACAGGGGACAGTTAAAGATGAGTTAGAGTCACAGGAAGGATTGTAGGAAGAGTCAGAAGGCTCTGAGTGCATGCCCATCCCTTGAAGGACTCCCAGTGTTGGCACAGATGCATGGTGTGCTCAGGGGTGGGGGGGGAGTCTGTGAGACCCCAGCCAGCCTGCAGTTCTTTCAGGTGCTGTCTGGCTGCTGGTATGTCACTGCAGCCCAGGAGTGAAAGAAATAGCATGAGTGGGAATGGAATAAGGAAGCCCAAGTTGAGAAGTGCAGCATAGGGCCTACTGGGCATGGTGGCTCAGGCCTGTAATCCTAACACTCTGGGAGGCCGAGGCAGGAGGATCGCTTGAGCCCAGGAGTTCGAGGCTGCAGTGAGTTGTGATCACATCACTCTACTGCATCCTGGACAATGGAGCAAACCCCGTCTCTTAAAAAAAAAAAGGAAAAAAGATGTTGGCCAAAAAAGCCAATAGCATAATTGATACAACTGAGAGATGAGAGAGTTGTGACACAAAGTGAGGCATCTTCATCTGAAGAGTCTCTGGGGCCCCAGGAAAGAAGTGGGTGGGACCTGAGGAGCCCTCCTGTAAGGCAGTGTTGACATACTTTTGGGACACCTTGTGCTGGGCTCAGGATGGAATACACTGCCTGGTAGGAATGGGGACCAGATGGTTACACATGCGTACTTCAGGGGGTGGAGTGGCTCTTAGCTTTTCTTTCCGAAGTCCTTTCCCTACAAGAGGATATTTATTATCCCAAATGGGGGTCACAGATGAGACAGGGCTTGATACTGCTGACTGCAGAAGATGGAATGAAAGCAGAGGGTGTGAGGACTTCAGCCACAAGAGTCGTGGGGTCCCGTGGGCCGCAGGTGATGGATAGCACTCGCCAGGCTCTGGAAAAGGTCCCCCCCCATCCCCCACAGCTCTGAGGCACTGTCAGTCACTCCCCTCTCTCTCCACGGTGAAAGTCACTTATCAGCATAATCTATTCTTACTCAAGGGTGTGGGGTGTCTTGGCCTGGTAGGGGACTGGGCTTGCTGAACCAAGGAAAGCTCAGTCCACGAAGCTGCTCAAGGCCTCCACTCTGTAACAGTGCTTCTCAACCTTTCGAGAGAGCGTCAGAAGCTTCTGGAGGGGCTGTTAAACTCCTGAGTGCTGGGGCAGAGTTAGTTTATCAATCTGTAAAGTTGGGGTGGGCAGAAAAATTTGCATTTCCCAGGTGGTGCTGCCGCCGCTGCTGGCTGAAGACTGTGTTTTGAGGACCACAGTCTGTATCATTATCCACAGTTACCTCACATTGGAAGTAGACTGACAGGACTCAGAGCTCCATAGAGTTGGGGACAGCTACTCATTTCACTGATGTCTAGAGTGCATGATGGGGCCAGGGTCCTTCAGGAGGGTTTCCCTGAGATGACGCGAAAGGTAGCGGACTGCGTTTCCTTTCTCTCCTTAAAGCAAGTTTGACTTGCTCTAAGGGCTGGAGTTCAAGGATCTGGGCTAATTTGTTGTGGGGAAAAAAGTCACCAGTTCCTACCTGGGCACTTGTTTGGCACTGAAGTGAGAAGTTCATCTGCATAGTGTAAGGTTTTTGAATGGTCCCGGGTTTCGGCACCAAATGTAAGGTTTTTGGATGGTCAGCACCAGAGAAAGAAAGACGAGCAGAGTGAAAAGGGCAAGCAACGAGTCTTTATTGGGGGAAGGAGCGCTTCTGGGCATGGTTCACTGGTCCCGAGAGAGGGGGCCAGTGAAGTTGCGCCCGTTCGGAGGGGGCTGGGGCTTTTTATGCTGCCGGAAGTGGAACTGAGGGTCTTGGCGGGTTCCAAGAAACGGAGTCTGTTGCTCAGTCCCGGGAACCGAAATTGCCTGCGTCTGGCTTATTGTCCGCGTCCAGTTATTTTCGGCGGGCACAGTCAGCTGCTTCTTCTTTTACAGCTTTAGGGAGCGGGGAGGGGTGCCTGCCACCAGCCTTACATCCCGGCCTTTTTGGTTATAGTGGGCGCTGCTCTATCTGACTACTTCCTGCTGTGAGGGGTCGTAGTTAGAGGCTATAGGCCGGAGTTGGCTGGTGGAGGGGTGGTTGGTAGGGGGGAGTATGAGCAAAAAAGCAGCTGGTTAACAGTGACCCTGGAGAGTTCTTGGATGCGCCGTTGAAGGAACCGAAGGAGACAAGGGGCGACAAGAAAAATTAGACAAAGTATTATAATGGAGCCTATGAGGGGTAATAGCCAAGTGACCACAGGGAACTGAATCCAGCTGAAAGGGGAGGCGTCTTGACGTCTCCGATTGTGAAGGTCTTCGCTTAGGATGGTTAATTTATTTATGTTTTGTTCTACGAGGCCTGACTCGTTGACACAGTAGCAACATTCCTCTTGAAGGAAGACACAGGTCCCTCCTTTTCCGGCCATCAGCAGGTCTAATGGCCTTCTGTTTTGGAGAGTGACTTGAGCCAGCGAGGTCAGCTGCCGTTGCAAGGATGCCAGGGAGGCGGATGTGGTTTCTAAGGCTATTTGTAGCTGGTCTGCAAAGTCCTGTGCAGAGATAACACCGTGCCCCAAGGCACCCCCTGTAAGCCCAGAGGCGGTGACAGAGGAGGCCAGGCTGAGACCCACCATTACGGGCAGGAAAATGGCGAGGTTCTGGGAGTAACCATCCAAGTTCGGACTCACCGTACAGGGTCAGCTGAGGGACCACCATGAGAGGGAAACAAGGACCCGGGGTGGATGTATTGATGTAGCGGGTGAGTGTTCCGTTGCACCAGAACTGTCCCGGAGCT